>RJWH01000777.1:469660-581272 GCA_004363575.1 Solenodon paradoxus | reverse complement strand
AGCCTCACAATAGAGTTTCTGAGTAGGTATCAGGCAGGAGGAAACAGATGGGACGTTCAGCTGGGATTTTGGAGAGATTTTAATGAAGGGTCTATTGAGAGAGGAGGGCAGAGCTACGGCACCGACCGGGGATGCTGAGGTACCCAGTGGCTCACAATAGAGCGGAACCACGCCAGTTATCTTCCCCAGGGCAGAAGGGTAGCAGGGGCAGGATGGTGCTATCGCACTGAGGGAGACGGAGATTCAGGGGAGCAGTCACCCAACAAAATCTAGAAACAGCAGTTGTCACAGCTTCCATAAGTGAGCTGAAGTGAGAGGCAAAGGAATAATCCCCTGACCTCTCCCTCTTTCTAATTTCTGGTCTCCCCCTGATGATGCCCTTTGGCTTCATCTAAACCAGGTTGCCAGAAGGCAAATGAACCTGAGAATTGCAGTCTGAGTCAGTCTCTGGAGACACAGAGCAGAAAAAGTGGGAGAGGGGATGCTGGGGGTGGGTATATGGGGGGGCAGGGAAGAGTCTAAGTATCAACATATTTGATGCTAATATATGGTATTTTGTCTTGCCTTTTCAGCTTTTCTTTCTCCTTTTTAAATTGGTAATATTGGTTTATCATTTGTAACACTTCTCATCGTACAATTCTGTAAAAATTCTATGAACCAAAGCCTACAATTATAGGTCTAATTAACTCACTCTACCAAAATGTGAATTTTCTTGGTGCTACTACCCTACTTTTTGTTATAAACAAAAGGATAATCTGCTCTGCGTCTTGAAGTAGAAATCATGGTGTGGTTATTCTTCACCTAAAGCACACAATCACCAAGATATAAAATCTTAAGAAGGGAAGCATCTTTCAAGTTTGGGTGGATTCCCTTAGGTGTCAAAAACTGACAAGTGTTCCTTCATATTATAGGTTCTGGTACATAGCAATCTCTGTTCCAAAGGCTTTGTTAGTATTTAAAGTCTATTAAAAATTTTTTAAAAGGAAAGATGGAAGAAGGAATAAAGGCAGGCAGGCAGGCAAGTGCGCAGAAAGAGAGAAGAGGAAGAAGCATTTTTATCCATTTTTACTTTAGTTGTACATCTGGGTCGTGCCCCCATCCGCAGAACGTGAACCCCTGTCCTTGGGATGAGTGCAGACTTTTGTCATCTCGAGGCAGTGGAATTACTACTACTCCATCAGGGCGCACCGAAGCCTATTAAAATTTATTTGCAGATCCAAAATCTTCTAACTCAAAATTACAGGTTTCCCTCCTCCCGCCCCTTTAAGCATTATTATCTAAATAGGTGGAATGGAACTAGATCTGGATAAAATACTGAATATACTGATAGAGAATTTTACTGATTTTCTTCTGGATATCTTAACTTTCAGCGAGACTGTCTGATTCAGGTATGCCAAACTGTTTATATGTGTCTTCATATGGTCTTAAAATTTCTCCTACTGATATTACATTACAAATTTTGCATTCTCCTACCAAATTCAGGTATCAGAGTATCCTCTTTTCTGAACATCCCTCTCACCTCCCACCCCGCCAAACACCTGATCAAAACACATGAGACGAGAGATTTTGAAGGCACTGGGCATTATACAGAAAAGTCAGTGACTCCTGAGAGACAGGAAACAAACAATATGAGCCCTACAATTGCCCCAGCCTACTGCCTGAAGTGAGTTTCCAGGCCATGGCGCAGAGAAAGGGGACACAGGAAAAGCTCAGCAGACTTCCTTAGCTGTAGAGATGGAGGTGAGAGTTTGTGAGACTCTAGCAACAAGAGTTAGCTCTTGTGTGCTGAATAGAGAGCTGCACACAGTTACAATTCTGTGGATCGGTAGAGATCACCATCACTATTGAACCATGTAACCACACAAGGCCAGAAAAAGGATAAGCCAGCAATCCACAACAGTACATGGGCTCCACAAAAGGCTGGAATACATCCTGTCCTGTCCAGCCAGATGGAAAATCTCACAACTCAGAGGGCACTGGATGCAGTGCTCAGACGGGTCTTGCAATCAATCAAAACTGGCCTTTAATTGACACAGTTTAATTATTAGAATTTGTGAAAAAAGTTATTAGAAGATTTATAATATTTTCAGCAATACAGAATGTTAAATAGAGACATGGAAGGTATAATAATAAAAGAAAACAGTGGTGAAACTGAAGACAGTGTAGTAGAAAATACCCCAAATAAAACAAAGAGAAAAAATTAAAAAGATGAATAGAATCAGTGAACGGGAAGACAGCTTCAAACATGATATTAAAGTTCTGGAAAGAGAAGTGCCAAGAATTTTAAAAAATATTTTAACAAATTATGGCTGAAAAAAAATTCTAAAACTGATGAATGCCACAAATCTACAGATCGGAGGAGTTCAACAAGTCACGAGTTCAAGAAAATTAGAGTACTAAAAGACAGAACAACTCCATCAAACTAGAAATCTATACCCAGTAAAAATACCTTTCAGAAATGAAGGCAAAATGAAGATGTCAGAGAGACAAAAGTTGGAGCAAGCCATCACCGGCGGACTGCAGTACAGGAAATGATGAAGTTGTTAGAAGGAAATTAGCACCCGATAGAAACCTGGGTCCAGGCTAAGGAATGAAAAGCATCAGAAATGGTGAGTACATGGGCCAGTATGAAAGATTTTTTAAATTACTGAATTTCTTGAAATGATACTTGACTGTTTAAGCAAAAATAGTACTAATAGAGCTTGGAGTTTAGACCATTTGTAAATGTATACTCACGGCGATGTCGTGCACAGGCTGGGAGGGGAAGAACCTTGTTACCATAAGGTTCTGATCCTCTGTGTTAAACCATTCAACGCCATCAGAAGGTAGACTGTGATGCATGAAAGATGCGTGCTTTTATCTTTACATTTTAGTTTGACTTTTTATCTTGACTAAAAAGGATAGAAAGTCCCAAAGCTTAGAAAACTCACATTCTTCAAATCTGAAAATAGGCATGCCCTCTCCTAATTTAAACATGCAATTGACAATGTATCTTTTTCATGTACTTCCCAGAACAGAAGCTCCCGGATGAGTTAATGAAGTAAAGGCATTTCATCATCATTCTCAAAGTTTAATTTTTCTTAACTAAATTATATGAAGTGTAATCAATATATGAAATATGAACCTAAGTGATGATAGGTTTGTATAATTTTTTCTGGTGCATTGATAAAAATGACATTGCTTGGAAAGCATGCAGACTATGTCTAAGATATTATGCAAATGATATTTTTAATGAATAACTAGAGATAATAAAAATTAATACTTTTGCACAAATTGAATTTTTCAATGTCAAATAAAAGATTCTGTAGATATGTAATATCTAGTCCAAAAATAATAATACGGTAAATAACTACTTTGTCAGCAACAACGCACTTCCCAGAAAGAAATCTTCCTTGAAAAACTCTAACAATGACCTCTGCCCCCTCCCCTCCTCAAATCTAAAATCAAAATCTTACAGATTCCAGATGAGGTAGTCTTTCTCCCTTTTTTTAATTTATAAAATTGAGTATTTAAAATAATGAGAAAGAGAAATAGAATTGGAAATAAATACCATTTCCAGGAGATCTATAAGCTGTGGTCTATAAACCAGCATCACCTGAAGCTGGAGAGAATGCAGATTATCAGGCCCTGCTCCAGAATTATTAATCAGAATCTGCATTTTACAAGGATTCCAAGGTGATTTGTGTGCTCGTTAAAGTCTGAGAACCATTACTTTATATAACCTCACTCTAATTTCTATCTACTATTTAATGTCGGAGCAAAGAAGCAAGCCCCGTAAAAGGAGGAGGAGTGGCTGCCTTTTTTATTCTATGGCAACATTCAGATCAGAAGTAAAAATAAAGGTTATTTCCATAGACTGAGTGCACGGTGATTAGAGAATATGATAAAGATTTTTTTAAAACTCTCAACCACCTTTGCTCTAGATATTATTATTTCTCTTGTATAGATTGGGAAACCAAAAGTAGAAGAGATCTACTTGTTCTATGTCGCATAGCTGGTAACTGGCTCAGTGGAGATTCAAACCCGGGTGAGTTTGGATCCAAAGTCAATGCTCATAACTTCTTTCCTCACTCTCACTTCAGTGAATTCCGAAGAAGAAAGCCAAATAAGAAGGAAACCTCTGAGGGCATGCTCTGGTGGGTAGTGGTTGGGTCCTTGGTCTCCAAAGGAGCTCAGGCCACACACTCCTGAGTTTGAGACCTGGGCCTGGGGGGAAATAACCAGTGTGAACAACTAAATAAAAATAGAAATAAAGTGCTTCTTCCTCTTCCTCTCTCTTCCTGCCTGCCTGCTGCCTACTCGACTTGATTCCTGCCTGCACCTTTCCTCTAAAAACAACAACAAAGCCTCTTAGGTAACTGTATTGTGTGAGGCTTGGAGAGGCTGATTTATTTGATTTTGTGGAGAATGGCTGTGGAAAACCTATTTAGCTCTTAATCGTTGTTTGTCTGTTTAATTTCTTGTCTTCCAGAGACCATTTCTACAGCAGCAGTTAAAAAAATGGCCACATGGCCCAGGGGTTTCCCGGAGGACACTAATCTGACACGGAGGCCAGGACAGCCGAGCTGGACTGGTGAGAATCCCGGGCCAGGTTTCCATCATGTGAGACGGTGCCTTTATTTCATTACACTTGGGCACAGCCCCTAATGGATTCAGCTTCATAAAGTCAGAAAAAGAAGGCAAGAAAGCAATTTATTCATGTTTTCACTGGAGCTCACCGCAGACATGAAATTTCTCTAAAAATGCAAATTATTTGGCGCAGCACAAGGGGAACTCAGTAGCTAAAGCTCTTAGAGGAAAGCGCTTTCCCAGGGCTAATGTTTTCCTGCCCCGTGATTGAATAAATCGATCCATTTATTACAACATCTTCACTTAAGTTTTTCATCCCTAGATGAACGTATCTAAGGGTGCAGAGGACTTTTCCTTATCACTAAGAAAATTGATTAAGCTTGTTAATTTGGCTTTTAATCCTAGATATATCAAAATAAATACCATAAACAAGTGTAGAAGAAATCAATATAGATCTGCTCAATAACAGATTGATCAAAAAAGGATTTAGGAAGACTCTGAGATGTAAAACACCGATGTACGCACTAAGCCCTTCCTTATATAATATGACTTTAGACAAGCTCCGTATCTGAAAGAAACTATTTCAGAAAACAGAAATGGTGTACTTTCATTGTATTAAAGAAAAATCCCCAGAAGGCCTACCTATCCAAGGTATTTAATGTGAACGTTCGTTTTTAAAAGATTTCTTGTCTTTTGTCCAGTCGTTCTTGTTAATTCACTAGGCCCCATATCACAGATTTTTTTTATGTTACATAAAGCAAAAATTACACTTAACCAGTGTAAGGTTGCTCATAAAAAAATAGATAAAACAACACTCTTAAAAGCCGAGATATCACAAGGAAAGGCTATCAGTCATTCTTTTCAGAGAAGGTGAGGACAATGAGAAATAAAAATGCTACCTACAGACTCCTGAAATGCCACTTAAACTGGCGCCTGGCCATTATGACCTGTGGTTTGTAAAACCAAGTAACAACCCAATTGCTCAGAGGACACTCTTTTGATTAAGCATTTTGTTTTTCACTTGTTTAAGAATATTTCTACAGTAATGAATGAGACAGAAGACTGCTCCTCTACTCTGAGTGTAACACAGCAGTCTTAAACTGCTTTTCCAGCAGTGGGTATAGTTTATCTTGAAATACACGATGTTTGTCAATCTGGTCACTCCCAACCATTGGTCATTCATTCAACAGACAGTCCCAAGTGAGACACACATTTGTGGAAGTGTGTGTAGTAATGTTCAAATTAGATGGATTCAGGAGTGCCAGGGTGAGGGGACTGAGCTGAGCTCAATCTGAAATCAAGGCATAATTTTCTGAATTAGTGCTTGGTCTTCAGAGGGAAAAAATGAGAGTGTTATGTACAATTTATGAACATAGTTAACTTAGAATAACCTAGCAGAGGGCACAGCATTTCAAAACAAACACTAAAACATTAACAGAATATATAAGTGCTTTTAAATGCTTGTCTCAGGAATAATAAGACTTGGGTTTTTCCAGGCAGGCTCAGATTCTTCAGAGCATTCTTGGTGGGACTGAAGTTTGAAAAGCAGAATATGTCTGTATTAGAGAAAATCCCTCAACACTACACACAATGTGGATGTACTTGGAGGTACTCATGAGAAGTTATTTTTGAAAAAGTCTTTTTGTGGTTTGAAATTTAAATTGATCAATACTTCTTTGTAGTCTTCAGATTATCAATTTTTCTTTTTTGAATAGTATGTGCCCACAGGGCGCTGCAGGATTGTCTTAGAGATGGTACATAGTTAATATTTGCTGAATGAATACAGTATGTAGGTGATGATTTAGTTTTAAAAAATGTGATAAAAGATTGCTTGGTACATAGTAGATGACCAATAAATATCTGTTGAAAGAAAAACAGAATGAATAAAAATGTCAAGTTTAAATGTGCACACAAGATACGTAACTAAAACAAAGCTACTGGGTTGAAATGCCGGATAATTAAAATAATTTGCTAGTGAGATTTATCTTGAGCACATAGGAGATTATCAGTTCTTAAGAACTGGGTTTCCTCTTGGATATTATATTTGCTCATCATGCAAGTAAAGCAGGAAAAGTAGAAACTTTCAGTCATAATTTCTGAAGTGTTTGAGAGAAGATGAGATTTTTATGTGTAACTGCTTAAAATAATTTAAAACAAAGTTTAAAGAAATACCTAATTTTTCCTTTCTGTCTTAATGAAAGAAGGTTGTACCTATACACATTCCCTTAATTTTCATGGATCTAGTTGTTTTAAAGAGCAAAAAGGGTACCAATCCCCTTTAGAGTTTTGTAACTGGATGTGCATGGGAGAAGAGGGAAGAGGAGAGAGAAGCAGAATTGGGAGGTCGCTTGTTTTCACTGTCCACATACTCCCTTCTCTCCCAGTTTCTCTTCTTTGGCTCTTTTGCACTGGACTGTGACAAAAAGCAGTGGCTAAATCTTGAAACCAGACACATTTTATATAAAAAACATTTTATAAATTATATTTCAAAGAATGGGAAGATAGTGAAAGTGGTAACAAATATGCATCCAGATGATAAAAATTACTGGAAAAGAAGACTACTTTTGTGGCTCAGCCCATACTAATCTGATTATGGGATTAAGTGCATGTATGTTGAATTAATTAATTAAATTATAGATTTTTATAGCAATACATAAAATAAGCTTTTTGGTGGGAAGATAATATCAAATTTATGTATTGATATATATAAAACATTTAAGAAATATAATGAAAAGTTTTAAAACACATTAAAATGTATTCAGTCATTCTGGTTATTTTTACCTGACCTAAGAAACTGGGAATAGGCAGGCCCTTGTGGAGTAGTAGCTGGGTCTGCTACCTCCAGCAGGGTGCAGTCCACATATGCCCTAAGGGTCCCGGTTCGTGTCCCCAGTCCTAGGAGAACAACCAAGATGCATAACTAAATAAAAATAAATAAAGATATTTCTTCCTCCTCTCTCTTCCTACCTGCCTGCAAGATTTCTGACCTGTGCTTTTCCTTTATAAAAAAAAAAAAAGAAACCAGGACTGAGGAACCACATATACTATGTAATTTGAAGTGTTGATTTGCTTGGTGCCACATGACACTTCTCCATACAGATACTGGGAAAGATACTTGAATAGTTAAATATACCTAAACCATCTATTTCAAATTTCCCCTGACATGGTCTCTGCCCTCATATTTCAGTTCTCTCTTACTTGGACTGACCTGTTTTCTTAGGTACAAACTGTCAGATAATTATTATTTCTTTCTGTTATCTGTTATTCTGCTCAGGGTTGAGCGTTACTTTTCATTAAGGTAGTTTACAAACACCTATCTGGATTGATATTAAAGAAAAAAGACAGGCTTTACCCATATCACTGATGACTCTATGAGTCACCTTTTCAAAACTATAAAATACAAACTGAGTGTTGTAAAGCCATTAGAACTCAGAAAGTAAAATGAATAGAATGCTCTCTTTGCATTGGCATTTTAGGGGAAAAAACTATCAAGTCCTTTGTGAAAGAGTGAGAAATAACAGGCCCCTTAGGCCCTGCTCTAAGGCTGGAGGTGTATGGCCCTCCAAAATTTGCATTTTTAATCCTAATGCCCAGGGTATTCAGAGGTGAGGTCTGTCTGAAGTGGTCAAGCTATGAAGTAGAGCGCTCACAAATGGGCCTAGAGTCTTTATAAAAGACGCCCCTTTGTCAGATGAGGACATACTGAAAAGCTGGCCAACCTTGAACTAGGAAGTGGGCCTCGTCACACGGAATCTGACAGAGGCTGGAGGCTGGACTGCTCCACCCCCACAGGACTGTGAGAATAAATTCCCTTTGTTTGTAATTACATGAGCTGCGGTGATTTTGTTACAGCAGCCTGATGAACTAAGACAGGCTCTAAAAACTCTGCACTTACTCCCTGCATGTCACACATAATTTAAAATTTTTTTGGAGTAGGAGATACATGCACCTGGTACTTTCGATTTTTTAAGATTAGACAGCGAAAAATCTGTTTGATATTCTTTTTTCTTTTCTTTTTTTTTTTTTTTTTTTAAAGGAAAGGTGCAGGCAGGAATGAAGGCGAGTAGATATAGGCAGGCAGGCAGGGAGAGGACGAAGAAGCATTTTATCTTTTAATTTAGTCGTTGACATTGGTTGTTCTTCCCGGTCCCAGGTCCTGAACCGGGGACCCTGGGAAGTATGCAGGACTATTCTCAAGGTGCACTCGGCTGCCAGGCCACCAGGTTGTGCCCTGTTTGGTATCCTCGATCCTCAGCTGCTACCTCCCCTCCCTGGAGGCGACCACTGTTACTGTTTCTTGGACAGCATTTCAGAAATGATCCATGCAGCTATAACAGGATAAATGTCTTTACATATACATATAATACATATTTATGTCTTATTTATACACAAATGTCATTACATACATAGTCTGTATTTTTAAGAAACAGTATATTTTGAGAAGCATTTTCTTTCTCTCTTTAGAAGAAAATACTTAATTTTTAGACCAATTTTAGGTTTATGGCAAAGTTGAGTAGGAAGTACAGGGCGTCCATATATTCTACCCCCGACATGTTAGACCCTCCCCAACTGTTAACGCCCCCACCAGAGTGGTACATTTGTTACAATGGGTGAACTGTCACTTGCACATCATTATCACCCAAGGTTTGTAAGTTGCATAAGGTTTAATTCTTGATATAATACATTGTGTTTTGATAAACATAATGACATGTATCCATTATATCATCATATGGGGTGGTTTCACTGTCCTCACAGCTTCTGTGCTCTACCTATCTATCCACCCGCCACCCCCCAACCACCAGTAACTATTGATACTTGCTGTCTTCATACTCTGGTCTTTTCTAGAATATTATATACTTGGAATCACAAGTATGTAGCCTTTTCAGACTGGCTTCTTTCATTTAGTAATATGCATGCAAGTTTTCTTTATGTCCTTCATTGGTTTGAAGCTCATTCTTTTTTTGTCTTGAGTGTTATTTCATTTTCTAGACATACCACAGCTTATTTATTCATTTACCTACTCAAGCACACCTTGGTTTATTCAAGTTTTGGCAATTAATTATAAACAAAACTGCTGTAATCATCAATGTGTAGGGTCTGGATGGATGTAAGTTTTCAATCCTTTGGGTAAATACCAAGGAGTGTGACTGAGTGGTTGATGGGTGGAATAACAGTATGTTTAGTTCTTTAAGAAAATGCCAAGCTGTCTTCCAAAGAAGCTGTAGCATTTTGTATTCTTACCATCAGTGAATGAGAGTTTCTGTTGCTCCCCATCCTTGTAAACATTTGGCCTTGTTGGTGTGCAGATTTTGGTTGCTTTAATTAGGTATGTAGTGGTATCTCATTGTTTGAATTTTCAATTTCTTGATGACAGAGGACATGGAGCATCTTTCCACATACTTATATGCCATCTGTATTCCTTCTTTAGTGAGACATCTGTTCAGGTGTTTGGCCCATTTTTGAATTTGGATTGTTTACTTATTGTTGAGTTTTAAGGGTTCTTCAGAAACAGTCCTTGATCAAGAGGTGATGTTAGGCTGTGAGAACAAATAAGATTCCCCTAAAGAGAAAAGGTGATTTGAGTCCAAAGACAAAATAGGCACATCTGTGAGATCCTGTCGTGATTTATTAAGTTAACTTACACACAGAAGCTCTCAACACCAGAGCTAGTTGGACGTGGCTTTGGTTGAGTCTGCAAACCCTTAAAATTTAAGTGGTCTTCTTATACTCTTCTTCCACTGTGTGTTTATCCTCTCATTTAAGTGAAAGATTAATGTAAGAGCACTTCGGTCAGTTTCCTTGAAATACGCCTCAGGTATCTTTGTTTTCTAAAAGGTCACCCCGAGAGTACAGGACGAGTGAGTCAGGGCTCCAGGAGCCGGTACTGGCCACGTGTGTGCTTGGCAGAGCCGCCAGCAGTCATGGGCTTCAGGTGGTGCCAGCCAAGATGGAACCACTTTCATTCATGCGTCATTTGCGAATATTTTCTCCCAGGCTGTTCTCACTCTCTCGACCATTCTCTTTTAGCACCTGCGGAAATGCTTCATTCATTCATAGCTGCAGTGTAGTATTTTACACATGGATGCACCATAATTTAACTTGTCACTAAATATCTTGTTGAAATTTAAATTGCGCTCTTCTACTATTGCAAAGCTGTAAGCTGATCCTTGATATGTCCTTGCATATATATATATATATATATATATATATATATTTTTTTTTTTTAAAGAAAGTTGCAGCAGGAATGAAGGCAAGTAGTCAGGCAGCAGGAAGAGAGAGGAGGAAGAAGCACTTTATTTCCATTTAGTTGTTCACACTGGTTGCTTCCCTCTGGTCTGGGACTCTCACCCAGGGGTGTGTGGCCTGCGTGCTTTGGAAGTGATTGACCTAACCGCCACTCCACCAGGACATGCCAGCCTTGTACGTTTGAAACGCTTTTTAATTTATTCTCCCTTCAGCCTGCATTGTCTCCAGGTCTCTCCTGAAATGCTACCTCCTCTAAAAGATCTTCCTTGTCCATTCTGTCTAGCACAGAACTGTCCTGTTTCATCACTCCCTGTCCACGTATAGGGAGGTTTTTATATAACACGGTTTTCTCTGCATTCTGTAATATCATGTCAAGCTATCTGTTTACTTTTCAACTGTCTAGATTCACTTCTAGTGAATAAAGCTACATGAGGGCAGCAATTTTGATGTTCGCTGTTGTATCTGCAGTGCTCAGACAATGCTTAGCTTCGGGAAAAATAGCTTTTTATACTTTTCATGATATTTTTCTTATCATGAGTAAAGTTTAGGATTTTTCACATTAAAGTTTCTTTTTCAGCAAATTCTCCATATCCTTTTCTCATTTAAAATAACTGGGCTTTTGCTTTATTGGCTTATGAGGTCTTTCTATCTGAAGGTAATGAACTTTGATTCTGCAAAGTTTTCCAAGTTCATTGTTCATCTTTTAAATTTGTTTATGGTGGTTTTCTTGTCATGAAGAAATGTTTCATTTTTATGAAGGTATGCTATCATTGTTTTCCTTTCCCATCGTGGAGCTGGGCTGGTGTCCTATGATCTCATGTCTCATAGGGTCAAGAAAATTTTGGTTTACAGATTTTTTTTTTTTGATTGTTGTTGCTGTAAGGGTAAGAATGATACTGTCTCCAGCTGTCTACATGTAAGCAGAAGCTAGATGACTAGTGATTTTTATATATTAATTTTTACTCAGTTATCTTAACAAGTTCTCTTATTGTTTACAAAGATTTTCATTTGCTTTTTCTTGATTTTTAAATTGTGCAATTAAATTTATGTGAATAACTATATGCTCTTCTCATTCTTTTCAAGTTCTTAGATATCTTCCTTCTTCATAATAATGTTAAAATGGTAGCAGTGGTAGTGATCATCTTTAGTTAATTATTGTCTTTACTGGAATTGTTCCTAGCAAAGATGATGAATTTTATTAACGGTATTAAGAGCACCCAGTGAGATGAGCATGTGATCTTTCTCTTTTCAATTATTCATTCAACAAATATTATTTGAGTGTCTATGATGTGTCTATAATATATTCTAAACTTTTGGGATTCAACGGTGGGAAAACAAAACATTAAAAAAATTCTGTTCTATAAATAAAAGAATACTAGACTTAAAAAAAAGAGAGAGCTAATCCAAATAACTATAAACTCTTTGTGGTGGTCGGGGGAAGGCAAATCAAATGGTACAGAAGAGATGGGTCAGAGGTGCGGGTAAATGGAGTAAAGGGGATTAATTCTAAAGTGAAGGGGAAACAAAAAGAAATAGTGGTAAACCGCTTGTGCTATATGCAGATGTAAATTTGCTATTATGTGTTCCTCAAAATAAGTTAATGTTAAAATGCATTATTCCTTCAATAAGATCAATTAAAATAAATTAATTAAAAAATCTGTGCAAATGGAAGGCTGAAATACCCATTAATTGGGATCTGAGATCCTGGGGGAAGACCACCAATTGGGTCCATTAGAGAAGAGTGATGAGATTATGATTCTGGACATTCTAAGTTGAGGTGTGTATTAGATATTCAAGTGGAGAGGTGAAGTAGGAATATGTGTATTTATGTCTAGGATTCAGGGATGAACTCTAGGATACATACGCACATACATGTGAGACTCAATCGTGATAGATGTTATCAAAGGCCATGAAATTGAACAAGATCAACAAAAAGTGCAGACATAAAACAGAAGAAAGGAAAGCTTCAGTTCATGAGTGAGTAACCGTCAGAAAGATGAGGCAGAACCAGCGAAGATGCAGAAGGAAGAGCTAGTGAGGAAGAGGAGAATATTAAAAGGAGAAGCAATCAACTCAGTCAAGTGTTGCTGATACATCAAGTAAGATGAGGACTGAGAAATCACTACTGGATTTGGCAATATGAAAGATTTTGATAACTTTGAGGGGAATAACCACAGTAGAAAGTGTGAAGAGTGTACTGAGGATTCTTTAGAGAGTATTGCTTTGATGCGAAGCAGAGAAATGGGACAGTAATTGTTAGGAATTGTGAAGTCAAAAGACTTTATTTAATGATGAAAGAAATTATAGCCTTTACTGCTAAGAAAGATCTACCAACCAGTTGATAAAGATGGAGAGAGATGGGGGAGAAGTGTTGCAGGCAATGGCTTCGAGAACTTGAGAATGAGCTGGAGTACACAGGTGAAGAGAGTGGCCTGGGCTAGCAGCATGCCAGCTAGTCCTCAGTAAAGGAGAGACTGCAGTGAGCAGAGATTAGGTGGGTGGGTAGATGTCACGGTGACATTTTTTTATTGCAGTAACATTGTTTTACAAATTAAAATAAACTCATGTGTGTAGGTTCCCCGTATGTGCAATTTCCCCATTCTTCAGATATATGTCAGCACACCCTGCCCTCCACGACATCACCTAGTGTTCTTCACCATTGTCCAGCGGGCTCTGCCACCATTTGTCCCCCATCCCCTGCATCCCATTCCCTGTTGGTCACCTCAGTTCTATTGCAAGTGCCCAAGGGTTGGTAGTTTCATGTTTCTTTGTCTATTCACATTCCACCTATGAGTAAGATCATAGGGTATCATAATGCCATGTATGGAAGTTCTCTTTTTATCGTTTTTTTGGTGAAATCAGAAGTAGATTGAGAGACAGGCTGCGAGAGGAAGTGTTGGAGTTAATAAGTAAAAAGAACAAACATGAAATAGCTGAATGGGAGAAGGGGAGAGAGAACTAGGGGACTACAGTGGTCAGCATTACAACTGGCATTCACTTGACGTTAGTGATCATAAACCTAAATGGGATCAGTCCTCCGGGCTGTATGTTTCCTGCAGCAACATTTCATTGGAGGGGAGCAAACAGGAAGTCACTGTGAGCTGAATTTAGTTAGTGTTATGGTGTTGCCAGGCAGGGAAGGGGAAAGAGAAATGGACCACAGACTTCAAGCTGCATCCAAGTTGCATAAAGACAGATGGAGTGTATCCATCTAGCAATATCTTCCTGGAATTTTTCAAGAAATTCATGTTTTGCTGAACCCTAAATCCCAGAAAAAAGATAAGAGATAAAACAGGAAAATAGGTAAGAGCATTATATTCCCCCTGTGAGAATTAAAGCTTAACAACAAAATGCTACTCTGTGTGTGTGTGTGTGTGTGTGTGTGTGTGTGTGTGTGTGTGTGTAAGAAATACACTGGCATCAAACTGAAAGCAAGAGCAGGGGATGCTGACACTTGGAATCAAAGCTAAATTTGACTTTTCTGGACACATAATGAGATCATCTGAGAGAGAAACAGTCCAGTCAGAATTTAAAATTTGCTGTGTTCTAAGTATGTGTTTGTGATTCTGTCTTTGGCTACAGGTGAGTTGTTCTTGCGAATAAAATACATGTTATTCAGCTCACATGGGTGGAATACTGTATATAAATTCTATTATTGGTGTTTCAAGAAATAAGTTTTGAAGCCAAAAAATTCTTAAGTTCACATCTTTAATATGGGGTTCTATGTAATACTATTAAATTGCTAGGCTATGAGAAGGTTATGTTACTAAAATATTTCCCCAGTAATGTTTTCTCACATGTTCTAGGGTCTAAATATTCACTATAGGGAGAAGTTCATTGTGAATTTTACTGAGTATATTTCTTTAGATCTTTACATTTTTAAGATTATAGTTACAATACATAAAAAAAGTATATGCAAACTGTGGAAATACTTTAATAATAATTATGATTTGGGGAATTCCTGAGAATTTTTAGAAATTTTGTTTCTCATTCATAAATCTCAAAGATTAATGTCTCCTGGGAATTTGGCAACTTTAGACAGAAATATGCATATGTGGGAACAGAAGGAAAATCTAAAGGTGGTAGGACCAATGGATGATACGTCTTGATAGGAGCCCACCTATTCTATGAAGTGAAGTTGAAGATCAGGAGAGAGTGAGGTGCTTGAAATGGAGTTTATCAAGGGCACTACTGAAAAGGTCTGCATTTGTCTATGAGAATGAATAGGTAATACATGGTGGAAGACAAGCTCTTTGAAGAAGTCAAGAAAAGCAGAGGTCATTATGGGGATATTGAAATTATCCCAAATTAACAGGCTTAAGGATGGCGAGACAAGGATAAAGGAGCTAAAGACTTCAGGATGTGAGGAGAGGTATGGGGACAGATGACTGCAAACCAGAGGGACGGACAAATACCCTCATGACCTGAAATTTATAGGTAAGGTTTTAGCCACCAAGAAGTGGCAATGAGGTCACACCTGCGGGTTCACTGGGCCCAAGGATACGGAAGAGAAAACCGTCATCACTTGAGAGCTTTTGAGGACAACCAGTTTTCAGCCCAAGACAACAAAGGGAATATTGGAGAATATTGCTTTTCCTGGTCATGATCTTCTGAGGGATCACAGAAAGTGTTTCAGTAGCTGGAGAGACTTAGGAGCTGTATTGGAAAAAAAGGGTATGTGGACACTTTACAGGTATGAGAATTTAGGTTGACTTTTTTTTTTTTTAATCACGACTGCTAAACCGTGATAACAGAGACAGTGGGATTACTGCTGAGCGCTGCAGGAGGACGAGGGTGCAGAGCTGGGAACATGCGCTGAGACAGGAGTTTTGCCTGAAGTCCATAAAGATTGGGTGCCCTTCCATTCCTGTCAATTTTCATGCAGAGGCAAAATGAAATGACATTATTCAGAACACAGGATCCTGGCACAGGAAGAGTTCTGATGTCCATCTTGACTCTTGCAGTGGAGGTTGAAGGGTGGGAGTCTTATCCCAACTGCAGTGAGTTCATAGGTTTCTTAACATCAGCCAATCAAATGGGCTAATATTTCCTATTATTTACACTCCTGATTGAAAACCTCCATACATCACGGGGTGCTGTTTGTGAACAGTTTTTGGTTTCTGTTACTCAAAAATTTTCTCTGCACTTTGTCAAAATTTTGTATTCAATTTTATACTCATTTCATAAAAATAACAGGATGCTTTCTTTCTGTAAACTTGAAAATCACTAGAGTTATTCACTCCTTAAAAGTTTGGTAGAGTTCAATTGTGAATGATTTTTTTTTATATTTTAAGAACTGAAATGTTGCTATTTCTATTTATCCATTTATTTATTTATTCATTCATTCATTTATAAGAAGCAGCAGGAATGAAGGCAAGTAGGCAGGCAGGCAAGAAGGATGAGAAAGAAAGCAGCACTTCTTTCTTTACATAGTAGTTCATTTTGCTGCTTCTCCCCAGCCCCAGGTGGTACACTCAGGTCCTTGGGCTTTACCACACCAGAGCCATAGTTTTAACACCTGAGCCACCAGGGAACGCCAAGCTATTTCATATTTTTATAATATTAGCTTATTTGGGAAGTGGCCCATGTTTTACTTTGTAGCCTTAGCAGTTAGTTAAGTGTCTGGAATTAACTATCTTCTTATTACCTAAACAATCAATGATTCATATTTCAAGAAGAAAAATGAAAATACCTTAACACAGGGTTTTGTTGTTTTGTTTTGTTTTGTGTTTGCCATTCACCTGTTTGAATGCCTTCCACCTTAATTTAGCCTCTCTACCTGGTCTAGCATATCAGGCTTCCACTTGGGCCCCCTCTGGCATCTCTCATTCTATCTTAAATTGTCCCAGATCAGTCTTCAAGGGCTCCTCTGCGGATTTCACTCTGTATAATAATCTGGAGAGGCCTCTCAATAACACAAACACAAACTTTTCCATGCTCCCCTTCCTAATCCAGCTCCTCTTCATTTCTTTGGAGAAACAGTATGTTCATGTAAACGGGGTTCTTTGCCATTTCCCATATGTAATTCTTGTGTCTTTTTACTTTCTTTCCTTTGTTCATGCTGTTGTACTATCTAGACTTTTCCTTCTATTCCCCTTTCCCTACTGATCAAGTAATCCCGCTCATCCTTTCAGTTCAGTGTCTCCAGGAACCCAGACAAGAAGACAGACTCTCTCACAGGCCTCCGAAACACTCAGCTGTATCTCGTATCTTCTATTAAAATGAAAATATCTTGAAGACAAGAGTCACAACTTACCCATCTTTAGAATGATTACAGCAAGCATGCAGTGATTAACTTTGGAGTGAGTTAATAAATGAAACTATAAACTGATAATGATTTAACAAGGTAAATTCTGAACATTTTAATTTAGTATGGATTTGACATGCTATGGAATTTAGCACCAATTGACCAACTGACTAATATGTGACTGTCTGGATGAAATATTTATTTTATACATTTGTATATGATATTTACCACAGTTTAAAAATTTCATGAGATTGTATGAAATTTCAAACTTTTTCTTGAAAAATATGATAAAGACTAGTGAACTTTAAGAAGAACATTTTAAAACATTAGACCTTTTATTTAAATGGAAAATAATTATTTAGGCTACTTTGGGTTAATGTGTTATCTAGCTGTAATAATGGATGACTTATTGTTTAAAAATCAACCGAATTTCACTTTAAGGGTGATAAATGTCTACCAAAAATGTCTCCCTGAGTGATTTTCTCAACACCTCAAATAAGAGGTTGAGGAACTAAAATTATTATATTAATGATTTTCAGATAAATATTCAAACAAGCCAGGCTGTTACTAGCACGTATACACACACACACAGGCACACACACACACACACACACTCACACAACATCATCTTTTCAGGGTAATTATTTCTGCTGACAGACTGATGGAATCTCTTTTACTGGTATCAATGAGGCATTTAAAAAAAAATCACAATATGAATATTCATGAAACTCATTGACACAAATTGTAGCCAGAATAGCATCGAATGACTTGAAATTGTTTCCTCATCTTTTTAAGCAACTCTTCTTTTCCAGTAAGTGGAAATGTTAGGTAACTGGAGAGGAAACATTAGACTCTTGGCCATCTCTTAAGCCTCAGTGTCTCTCTAAGTGAAATGCTTGGCCAACTAATGACATTTTTCTTTAATTTTTCTATTATCAAATTTCTTCATAAGTAAGAATTTTGAAGACAACTTTAACTACACATTTTTGACTTGAAATGTTTTAGAAACAATGACCTTGGGATTCAACAAACAATAGTAGAATCTCTTGATGTTACAGAAGATAATTTTCTGACTTTACTGAGAACAGAAGAAAACAAATGTTAAGGTTTGACTTCAGGAAGAATCCCAGACACTGGGAGATATCACTGACAGAAATTCTAGAATGCAAATAATTTTAACCCACATGAAGCGAGGAACGATCTCAGTGGTGTCTGCTGACATCCAGGCAATGACCTTTCCATTTTCCCCCCTCACATAGTAGGCACACACAGTAAGCATTTGTTTTTACTGCTTTTCTGTATGAGCATTGAGTGTTTTGATTAGGAGTGTACCACCCTTGAGAATACTACGCTTTCACACTTTAATGTTATTAAGTAAAGGATATTGCTCATGATACTCCTCCATTGTTAGTCCACCATCTATCTCCCAGGTTAGTGTGATGCATTTTTCTTTCCCATAATGCACTGCTCTGTAATCCTCACACACACCTCATGCATTAGTTTCCAAGCTTCTGTTCATGCTGTTTCCTCTGCAGATCTACATATGGCCAATGTGACCTTCCAGGCCTTGTTCAAAACCCCCTCTACCATGAAGTCATTCCTATGCTTCCTACTGATGAAGAGATCTTCTTCAGGAACTCCTGGAGCACAGAGTAAGTTCTGGTTTATATTCTCATATTTTGTGTGCAAGATTTTCTTCCAAACTGCAACTGTAAAATTCTTTCGCTTAATATTAATATTTGTGGTGTACCCTTGTGGAGTGGGGGTTGGGTGCAGTCTACATATGTCCCAAGGTCCCGGGTTTGTGTTCCAAGACCAATGGGAACGGCCAAGATGAGCAACTAAACAACTAAATAAAATGAAAATGCTTCTTCCCCTCTCTCTTCCTGACTGCCTCTGCTTGCCTTCATTAAAAAAAAACCTAATATTTGTATACTTCACTCCCCAAATTCTAACACAAGGCTTTGCACAGAGTAATTCAATAAATATTTATTGAATGATTTTTCAGCACTGTCCGGAACAAGGGTCTTACAATTTGCTTGGCTAATCTGGAGTGGCAGTGGAGTGACTGATTCAAACACTTCATTCAAGTATCTGTGTAGGTGAACTCTAGTATGAGAATGAAGCAGTCTGCATTCATATATTCCCACTTTGCCCTAAAATTCCCACTTTGACCAGTGAACATAATAGAAGTCCACATTCTTTCCCTGACATACGCATGGTGGTGGTAGGCAGATGCCGTGGAGGCTGCGGGCTAACTACCAGTTTGCTTCCTCCTCAGTGCGCACACTGCTAGACTTTATCTCCAGTCTGCCTTTGCAGTTTTGGATTGTTGGGCCTACATTTCATCCAAAGGAATGTTATTAGAAGTCAAGTGTGCTTCTTACAGACTTAGACTTATAAAAACATACCAAGAGCTTTCCCCTTTGGCTGGTTGGATACAGGATGGCCCTAGGGAATGGCAGAGCCACAAGATGGAAGGACCTGGGGTCTTTGATGGTTATGAAGAGCAGAGACTCCACATACTCAACTGGAACCTCTATGTCTGTTAACCAAATAAAGAATAAATCTGTGTTGTGTGCAGTCACTGCATGCTTGCATCCTTTTGTTTCTCTCCTCTAACCTCCCCTGAAGGACATGACAGGGAAAATGATGGTGGCTGCAACTATACCTCTAAGACTTGGAGAAAACATGTGTTTGTTTACAGCAGCCAGAGCCATTAGGGTCACGCTCAAGAGTAACAAAGAGATGGTGAAGGAACTAAAGGAATTGGGTCATTAGTATGGAAAACAGAAGAGTGAGAGTGAACTGAGTAAGAATCTTCTGTTATGTTATACCTGTTTTGCCCTCCATTGCCCTAGTCCCTGGATCAGGAGAGAAGAAGCAAATATTTCATGAAGACTGGATCTTTAAGTAAGCACATATTATGACCACAAAGTTTTCATTTTTATTGACCAGAGTGTTCAAAGAACCAGGATTAAAATTCATCAGGGAAAATTTAAGTTGGATATTAAGATAGATATTAAATATCCTATGTTTAATAATTCCTAATTTTAAGTCTAAATGGCACAGAAGAGTTACTCAGCACTGTGAGTCTTTCTCAAGAGAAGGAATGTTGTTTAGACAGAGGTAATATTACTGCAAACAGTGAGGTAGGGTCTGAAACTTTTACGTAAATAGACACAAATTTTTGTGTTGTTGCTAGAATAAAAATTAAAGAGCTTTATTACTTATCCCCTTTTTTCCATTCCCTCTGCCGTTGGCCTAATTTGGGTTATCTTCTCATCTCTGGATTATTGCAATAACCCCTTAACGGGGATCCTTGCTTCTGGTCTCGATCTCTATCCTGTTCTTGGTAATTGCCACCAGAGTTATATTTGCACATTCCCAATCATTTCCAGCCATATCCCTAAATGTTCTAGCTACCTGTTCAAACTGCAAGACCTTCAACAGCCATGGCTTCTCACACTCCTTTACTCTTCCTGGATCACCCTTTCCTTCTAGCTACCAGGTAGATTTCTACCCAGCTCTCAGTATAACTCAAAAGCTTTCCTTAAGTTAGGTAATTCTTCTTTGTTAGTCTTTAGATCTCTATTTTAGAAGTTACCAGATTGTACTAGATGGCAAATTCCCTCAGCCCAGGGACGTCTGTAATAATGATAGTCAAGTATTCTGGGAACTGAGTGGGTTCACATGCATTATCCCCCTATCATTTACTGGACAGTATTATAATCTTCGTGTTACAGATGAATATTTTGTGGTCAGAGTCTAAGTGATTCCTGGGTGAATGCTGGGGTCATACCTTCAACTTGGGTCATTGATGCCAGGTAGGGGTGCTCTTCAGCAGTATTCTGACAGCTAAATGCATCCTCACCCCAGTCTTCCACCGTCACCTCTGTCTTTTCCCAACTCTGCTCAGGGTTTCTGGGCATCCAGTCTCTACTGAATAATTCTATTTTACTAGAAAAAAAAAAATTGAGTCTCATATTTGCTTTGGAAAATGCCAGGAAATTAGGGCTATTTAGTCCAAGTTCCTCTCCTTTCTGGGGTTAGGAAGCCCAGTGAGGTCTCTGGGTTAGCCCCTTTGCTTAAGGGTAAACTAACAGAATGCTTTTGCTGGTCAAGTCTTCCTTCCAGGTTCTGACAACGTTTATACTTTATGACACGGGACTATGCTGCCACCCAACGATGCCAGTGTAGCTGTGGCCCTTTGGGGACAACCCAAGAAACTGGACTGCTGGGGGCTGAGAACTCTGTGGCTGGGGCACGTGAGGGCTTCTCTCATTCTCTCCTGTGAGAAAGTATTCTTGCTCCCTGAACAGAAGGGATGGTATTGAAGTCAGTTTGTACAGAAAGTAGACGGACTAATCAGAAATAATACATATCTACACAGTGGAGTACTACTCAGTAGTCAAAAAGATGAAATTCTGTTGGATCAACATGGATGGACCTGGAGGGAATGATGCTTGGTGAGATAAACCAGAAGAGGAAAGTCTTAGAAAAAAAAATGAATGAAATCAAACAATAGATTTTCAGCCAAAAACCAACCAACCAAACAAATCCATGGCTGCAGGAAGAGAAGGTGGAGGTGGGTGTGTGTTGGGGCAAATGGGGTCGAGGGGATTAATTGTACAGTGAAGGAAAAACTGGCACAGTGGTGAGATTACTGTATTATATACAGATGTCGACCCACTGTGAGTCAATTTTAAACCTAGGTAATGTTTTAATGCAATGCTCCTTCAGTAATCTTAACTGAAAAATAAAATAAATGCTAAAAAATAAAGATAATGCAAAATATTGAAAATAATTTATTTACACACATAAATGTGAAATCATCTTTCTTACTCCTCTTTCCGTCCCTCCCTTGACTTTCTCTTTTAAGGCAAAATAGTTAGGATCTGAGGATGATATTGTGGTAAAAGTTAGATTAGATCAGGTGATACACATAAAGTGGATTTTAATGATACAATTTTCTTTGCAGAAGAGGTTTTAATGGGATATGAAACAAAGATACAGAAACCAGGATGCAAAGCAAATTCCTCAAATAGGGCTTTTTTTTTTCAGCAAAAGCTCAGCCTGACATCAGAAGAGAAACCAGTACTCAGGTCTTGAGCCTACATTAGTCCAACACCTTTGGCCAGGCTGGAAAGGTCAGGCCCAGTTTCATGTAGAACTCACTCCCAGGAGCAAGGGTTTTTAAGAGACACTCTACAAGAGACCTTGACAAGCATTTTCTAGTAGGCCTGAGGAGGACTGGAGAACTCAGTTCACAATTAATTCCATCAAGGCAGGCAGACTTCACTGGCATCTGTGACTTCGATGCTCTCCCCTCACTGGCACGTGTCGAGTGTCCCACTTACCAGCCAGTGCGAATGTAAGCACCTGGCCCTGCATCCCCACGTGCAGCCGCTCTTTTTCAAGCTCCAAACAGGTATTGATTTTCATTTCAAACTCTAATGCCAAAATTAGCAGTGTCAGGTTGAATTAGAGGTGGATGGTTACAGAGTTCAAGAGCGAACAAGCAGAACTGCCAGGCTGCTTTTTTCTGGTTTTTCTTTTTCCCTTTTCATGTCTGAAAGGCTCCAGAGCATGGAACACAAGGCGCCTCTCCGTTTTATGGTGCCCCCCAAAATATTTAGTCCCATTCCTCTGATGTCTTTTCTGTATCGATTTCCTTCAAAAATCAGTTCTGGGCTGAAGACACCTCTTTAGAGGATTATTACAGAAAAGTGTTGACTTCATTCTGTTGGCCATTTTGCTTCTTATTGAGCTTCTGAAAAATCAGAATTTGTGGAGGTGCTCAGACTGACAGGTCATTTCATCTACATTGGCCCATGTTGGTGAGAGGCAGCACCGTTACTGAACTACTCCATCAGCAGGGGGGACGCCGTCCATCTGGGGTTGATTGAAGGGAAATGTCTACAAATTGGGCCTGAGAGAGCTTCCCTCACCTGGAGCAGTTAATCAACAGAAGGGAAAGAGCCCGGTAACAGGGACATTTGGAACATTCATTCACTACGAAGAGCAAACCTAAGTCACCAGATTTGATTTATCAATAAGGAAGAGTGGCTTATTGATCAATAAGAAAGAGTATTGTCAGAATGGCTTGGGGGGCAGGGAAGGAAAAGAATGAGTATTGATATTCTCCTTTTTCTCTGGAACACCTTTGTGTGTCTGTACAGACATGACCCCATGCACTCCGTGGCTCCTGATCCTGACTTTGAATGACAAAGGCCTTTATTAGATGTCTCCCACAAGGAGGGTGTGAGAGAGAGAGGGAGGATGGGACAGAGGAGAGAGATGAAGAGTGAACAGGTGAACAGTAGTAGAGATAGAACCTAGAGATTCTTCAAATATAGATTTTCCAAGAAAAAAGAGATCATGTAGTAAATGACTATAAGACCCCCATGCTGATGCACCCAGGTGGAATAATGGTTGGGTCCATGGGCTTTGGCTGGGCGTAGCCCATTTACAACCCAAGTATCTGGGTTCATGTCCTAGAGCCAGAGGGAACAACCAAGATGAACACCTAAATAACATAACTAAAATGCTTCTTCCTCTTCTCTCCCTGTCTGCCTGCTTTTATTCATGTCTGTATCTTTTCGTAAAAAAAAAAAAAAGAAAATATTCCAAAGCCATCTTCTCATATACATTCAAGTTTCAAAAGGACACAGCACAGTTACTGATTTTCTCCACGAGTGCAGTGTGGAGACAAAACAGGTTATCTCCTATGCACAGGGTGGGCGGCAGTCTCTCTTCCCACAGGTGCTGGGCACACCTCAAGAGTTATCAAAGTGTGCTGTCACCTGCCTACCTGTCTGAATACAAGCTTGTGATGGCAGGGATTAAGGGTGATTCCTCTTCTATTTCCTGAGCTGAGAAAATGTCAGGTTTAGGGTTTGTACTCAAGTTTAATGAATGAAAGGCTAATGGGCTTTACTGTTAGCTCTTGAGGTATGTGGAAATAGGTATTAGAGGTGAAGATGGGGCAGTGGTCCCCCATCCCATAATATTTTAGGAGTGAAAATACGAAAAATTAAGAGGAAGGTGAAGAGGGTTTCCCTGTCATTCATCACAAGAGCACACTTGCCCGAGGTTCAGAGGGCAAATACTGCTGAACTTCGACTTCCAGACACTCAGTGTGGGCACTGAACTCTCACCGATTTTGATCAAGCACATGCCACAGCCACAGTTGGGACTGTCACATGAAAGGTCTGAGGAAGACAGTGTCAGAAGCTGTGGACTGATGGGGGACGGACATGGGGTAAGAGTCTAGAGAAAAATGGGCAGAGGTCACTCTGAGTCAAGTGAGAAAAAGGAGAAGAAACGTTTTTTGGAAAGAACCAGACTCCTAAACACAGAAGGGAAAGGTTGACAGGTCAGTAGGGAACCCTTAGTCGTGGAGGTGGACGTCATGTCACTGGGATGTTGAAGGTGCTGACCCGAGACCAGCTGGCGTGACTGTTCCCTGTACGGCCGTATCATGTAAAACGTGGCTGGGCCAAAGAGAGAGGACACGAGATGCTGTTTCCTTCCTGTTTAAGCTGAAGTTGAGCTGACGTCCGAACTCGAGATGACAGTTACTAACAGTATCCATGGCTGGAAGGCTACTCAAACCACAGCCGATAAGAACAATCTTTGGGTCTTTAGAAACTCCACGTCTTCTGACTCATAGTCAAGGCCTCTTCTGGCCGCCCTTCCTCGACGCCTGCTGTGTGCGGGGCAGCCTGATCAAGGGCCGCCAGTGAGGAGTTCGTAGGACTCCCTGAGTTAGGACACAGCATCCTGGCAACAGAACAAACCACGGTGGAGGCCCCGGTTGGGCCACAAGGTACGGCTAGAGGAGCAGGAGGGCTAGGATGCAGGCATAGCAATCACATCACTGGCGACGCCTTTCTTAGAACAATCTCCATCGTGAAGCAACAATATGGTCTATTTAAATTATTCTCTACATGTGAATGCCACAATGGGCATGTTGTTAAAAACTTTTCTTTCTTTTGCCTTTAGGACTGTCCTCTCACACCAGCCCTGAAAGCAAGGGCGCTGTTACATCACAATGGGTTTCTCTTTTTGTCTGAACACTGCCACACCAGAAAAGCCTATTTGCAGAGGGATACTTTGCTTTCTCTCTTGCAAGTGGGAGGCACAGCTCGTTTACTCTGTCTAAACTCCCAGCTCAGTGACTGATGTTAGAGAAAGAGGCTCAGACTCCTGGAGTGAGCGGAGCTCACAGAAGAGCCTTCATCGTGCAGACCCTCTGTGCCTGCCCTAGGGGAGGATAGTCACAGCATTACTACAAACTTAAAGAAAAAGAATCAAAGGGCATGTGACATGAAGGGAGCAACAAGTCAGTATTTGCTTTTCTGAACCATCCAGGGCTCCACCACCGCGGCGGACTTGTTAGAGTGCTCGGAGAAGGAGGGAGAGTTCTATTAAAAATGTCACAAATCCCAGATATACTTGGTGCTAATTTTCCAGTTGGTGCAGCACTGTTAGTTATTTGTATGGTGAAGCCATGATGTGTTTCGACAGTGAACCCTAATTTGAGAAATGAGTGATAGTTTGATCCTGGTGCAAAGATGCAAATGTGGGGAGATGATGGTTTAAAGGTAATTTCCAGGGAATTTTATTTTAAACAAAAATATTGCTTTCTGGTAATTTTCATGGTGGTTATTCGTGAGGTTCGGTTGTCTCCCACTGAGATGGAAGACTGTATGTTTAGAGAATTGCTGGAGAAGTCACCCACTTCTCCAATCTGTTATTAGTCTGCTTTCTGTCTCCTTCCAGACATGACTGATACACATTTAAGGTTCTGTACCACCAATCCAAAGGGAGCTCAAAGAATGACCCAGAACCATGTCTAGCCTATTCTGGAAGCTTCCATTCAAAAATGACTATTGGTCTTAAGATGATTATTTGTCTCCCAACTCAACAGTTGACTGAAACTCAAATCTGATTTTACATAGAATTGGTCTCTCATTTTCTTCAGCAAAGTCCTTAGTCAAGTGACAATGTCCATTAATTTTATTACACTCATATTTGAGAAATCCAATTAAGCAGACATTACAGTCATGAAGTTAAAAATGATACATATTATGAACAGCTTTAGAAAAACTGTAAAAATCAGGTATCTGGAACCTAACATGACTTTGACCAAAAATTAAGTATCTGGAGTGGAATATGGTTTGTTTGTTTGTTTTTTCCGTCCAAGAAGTTTCACTCTCAGTTTAGGATGATATTATTGAGCATAAACAGATAACTCTAACAGGATTAAGAAAAACTGCCTCCCTATGAACAATCAACTAATCATCTTCTACACTATTCAATCATAAATACATTCTTGGCAGTTGGCAGCTATGTAGTGCCTTTATCTCCTTTTATAGTCTAGGAAATAACCCTCGATTACACAAATTAGAGTAGGTCAATTAAAGAACACAAGGGCATAAAGATTATGAAGAGGATTCTCTTGTGCCACAAATTATGCATGAAAAACAATTCTTCCTCTCTTTAGTAATTGGTAATCTTTCCAGAACAAATATATTCAAGTAAGCTTCCAATGCACACTTTGTACATTGCATGCATAATCAATGTTGAAATAAGAGCTGGATGTTGGTGAATGATATTTTTTGAGTCACAGGGTCAAAGCAGCCTTGTATTCCTCTGGGTAAGATGTGGAAGTTGCAAGAGATTTCAGCTGAGCATTATCCCTAAACAGATTTTTTTTTATAGACTTGTCTCTGTGCTCTCTTTTACGTACTCTTTCTTTAGTGTGATGTAGTATACATAATTTAAATAACCAGGGAATGTCTCTGGGCTCAAAACCACCTGCTGGCTTATATTAGCTAATTAATGGTGATTTATCTGAGCTACTAATTTGAGTGGAGCTGATTGCCTTTAGGAATTTGGGAAACGTTGTAAGAATTCCTATTAAAATTATGCCTTTGTGATGGACAGTCTCCTTAAAAGCCTTTTTAAAAAATGTTGCCTGTTAGCAGATTTAAAAAAAACAAAACAACCGACTGTCAAATCAATGACCTTGTGTTGTTTTCTGGCTCAAATCATGTCTTATGGCAGCTTCCTTTCCTCTGCAAATCAATTTGATCTCTGCTTGGCTTCTTCCTATTGTGTCTCTTATATGAGGCTTTATTTGCCTTTGACTGCTTGAAAAATAGAGCTGATCTTGAATCCGTAGAGCTTAATCATTTTCACAAAAACTAATACAGTAGATTCATTTTTGCCCAACTTATGTGTCAGGCTGGCTTGTTTCCCAGGGCCTGGGTGTGTGAATTTAATGGGGCTCTGATGTCTGAAGCAGGAATATAATAGAAAGCTCTCAGCAGTATATCTATTAGATCAGTGTAATTTCTTTTTTCCTCTCTCCTGGTCTCCAGGTCTCTTCGGGCGGGGGCGGGGGGGGGGTGTCTGTTTACAGCAAAAGCTGGCCATAGCTCTGCTGTAATTCTACTGCTGCTGCTGTCAGCCAAGGATCACCTCCTCAGACAGAACCCATGGCAGGGAGCCGTCACCTATCAGGGCCCCTGGAACACTAGTTCTAGTAACTATGGCATGTTCTATTTTACTTTCAGGAATATGTGGGAATGAACACAGGACTGCTGCTTTGAGACTTTTGGATTTAGGAATAGTTTCTCTGTCTAGTTCATCCCTCCCACCGATCTCCCCTCAAAAAAAAAAAAAAAAAAACGTGATTTAAGTAATGATGAAAACGTATACAGTACTTAACATTTACATATTTTTAGTTACTACTTATTAATTCACTTGTACCTTTTAAGGGAGTAAGTACTTTTCACACATGCACACTATCACAGTTAAAACATGTAACTCTTATTAGGAATCATAAAAGAATGTGGGATTAATGAGAATTGAGTTCTCAGTAGGCGCAGACTTTTGGTTTGTCTTGCTTGATTAATACGAAGGCAAGTAACTAGAATATGATTTGCTGCCTTTTCTGATTACGGACATACTTCCAGCATAAGACACCTTAAAAAAACAAAACAGGTGTGCCCCGGAGAAGCAGTGGTTAGGTCCATCTCCTCCAGTCAAGAGTGCAGCCCACATACATCCCAGGAACCTGGGTTCTTGTCCCCAGCCTGGGAGCAGCAACCAAGATGCACAACAAAAATAAAATTAAAAATGCTTCCTCCTCCTCTGTCTTCCCACCTGCATGCCTTCATTCCTGCCTGTACCTGTCCTTTAAAAACAAAACAAAACATATATAAAAAATATCTGCCCATATTCTATATCAGTTATTAAATTTGACAACAAAAGTTTTGATATTTCAGTTCTGAGCTCTACATGTTTAAAGCTTTTTCTGGTGTGGGGGTTTGCAGTCAGTTCCCGAAGGATAAGGTCTTCACAGCGCCCAACTCTGCATGTTTAGAATTTCTGCTCACCTCTTTGAATGGGCAGAGGTCGGACTTTGGGCACCCAGAACCCCGCTCAGCTCCCTTGGTTTTAATCGTGAAACTTTGCTTCTTAGGATTCACATGGCTGATTAATTTGCTGTGGAATTCAACCAATACTGTTGCTTTTGCTCTGCTTCTCACCTTTCCTTTCCTTTTTTCCCCTCTGAACTACAACTGCTTCAGACAAATGCAGAGCTCCTCTTAAATGAGAATAAATTCTTTTTAATCTCTTCATTACATAAAGAGCCATGTGTTCTTGGGGAAATAGATGAAAAATTGTTCCAATATTATCTATAATACTTCTGTCATTTCTGACTTTATAAAGTACGAGGAGGCACACCCCAGTGGAGTAGTGGTTTTGTCAACTGCCTCCAGATGAAGCTCAGACCAAAGACACCTCAAGGACTGGGTTCACGTCCCAGGGCCGGGAGAAAGACCAAGATGTGCAACTAAATGAAAAACAAAATGCATCTTCCTCCTCTCTCCTTCTGCTTGCCTGTCTACTCACCTTTATTCCTACTTGCACCTTTCCTAAAAAAATTAATTACGAGGCATTTTGTTGGTGGCAATCCAATTGGAAGTTCAGCTCACTGCATGGAGGTTATGGATCGGAGGTATCGCTGCTTTAATCTAATGCAGTGTAGGTCTGGCAGAATGTAGTTTCATCTCTATTCAACTACTGTTAGTTTAAGTCTTGTGAGATCAAAAGGGTTCGTCGTCAAAGGGGATGAGGCACTGAATTGAGGGCAGTGCTCACAAGTGTTCAAATAACTTTCAGACAGATTTAGCTAAATAATACTTTAAAAAACCAAAATCTTTCAATGGTTAAATTGATGAAGGCAGAGAGCACAGCAAAATGACAGAAACAGAGGGACTGCCAGGTCTCTGTCTTAGTCACCATTGAAATGAGAACTCTGAAAGTGAAAGTCACACGCTGTGACCTCCAAGCTGGCCGCACTTACAGTCACCAGAAAGTCTCTTTTTTTTTTTAAATTTTCAGTCTGCACCTGACTTCCTTTTCAGATACGGCACATGAATATTTATAGGCTGCTCCATGCAAGTTCTAAACTTTGCTCCAGAGAAAAGATCACACTAAATGACAAGGTTGATTATTGCTGAGGGGAGGACAAAGATGACATCCACCTAAATGGACTCTTCCTGGCTCACCTTTCTGCTATGGCCACGCAACATAATGGTGTTTCCGGGGCACAAAGTGGAGGGTCGATGCCGAAAGCATCTTCATGAAACCATTTTTTTTTGAAAGTTGAGTATATGCATTTGAAGTTCTTGGTGGTTTCTCAAGTTCAGAACTTGTTTTGGCATCAAGTATCCAATCACCTTCTGATGTGCTCCATTTTGAGGGTGGTGGTGGGGGTGGGGGGAAGGACTCAAAATCACAGCTACTGTCTTGTGTAAAGTTCTTATTAAAAAAAGCATATTCCTGTAGCCCAGAGGGCTGACAGCTTCTTCTAAAGCAGAAGCGCTGCTCTCAGCGAACCTTAAGGGGTTACTAGAGAGATGCAGACATCCCCCTCATGGGGGCTGGGGGCTCAAAGAATCACACCCTATCTCAACTCCAAGACCCAGTCACTCCAGTGAGTAGTATTCCTTAAGGCATTACTGACGCTGTCTCTTGGTTAATTGGTTTGTGGATATTCCAACAAAAGTGATTCCTTTTAAGAATAAAGAAAAGACTTTAATATGGTATCAGGCTGGGAGAATAACTATACCTAGGCTCGGTTATGTAATTTTTAAAAACCCTGTTCAAGTAGATATCTTTTGATTCTATTCCATCGCTTGTGCCTGACATTTTGTCTACAGATGATCAAAATATATAATAAAGGGATCACCTCTGGACTTGGCTCTGAATGTAGAGTAAAGCAGTGCTTGGAGACATGGTGCTGAGAAGCGGCGATGCGCTGAATAAATTCAGTTCAGAAAGAAAGATCATGTCCTGAGGTATCGCTGATGTGTTTTTTCTTATTATCTGCTAAAAGTGACAATGACTGAGAGAGGGTGTTTCTTTTTCTTTCTCTTCCTATGAAGACCATCAGTTCCCAGTGTACTGATCAGATGATTTGACTTTTCATGCATAGGATTATTGACTTCAAATTTGGCCATAAGCTAAGTAAATACAAAAACATCTTCGTTAATGTAATACGTCAGACCTTAACACAAGATTTCCACATTCAATGGATTAAGAAAATGCTATGCAAGGTTTGGAATCATTTTAGTGCTTATAAAAAGAGCTAGCTTTGTCTATCTTAAGGCACATATGTACAGATACATTTTAAAGTGCAACCGTCCATTATTTAAAATTTAGAAGTTACATCCTCAATATTACAAAAGAGAAGCATATATATATTAAAGTAAATTCACATGGAAGAGGCAGCAATTTTCATGGAGAGAAATCTTTATAAAGTCAAATTATAGGTGCGCCCTGGTGGAACAGAGGTTATGTCAATCTCCTCTGGAGGACACAGGCCACATACCCCTGGATTTGAGTCCTAGGTCCAGGGGGGAAACAGTCAGCGTGAACAACTAAATGGAAATAAAATAAAATGCTTCTTCCTCCTCTCTCTTGCTGCCTGCCAGCCTACTTGCCTTTACTCCTGCCTGTACCTTTCCTTTAAAAAAAAAAAAAAAAAAGGTCAAATTATCATTTAAAAGCTTAGTCATTGCTTTAAAAGAAATCCCAAGTTACAAGCTAACATTTGGGCTCAATTTGGAATAAAACCTCTAATTTTCATCTTACCTATGACAAGAGTGTTTAATGTGATTTCTCCCGGAAGGCGTCTTTGCATCTGAGCACATGATCGGCAGTAGGAAGGAGTTTCTTGTTCCTACTTCAGCCGAAGGCAGTTAATTTTGTTTGCAATGTCCCTCCACATCAAGGGAACTGATTGGACAGACAGCCTTCACAAGACAAGCAGACCTTGGCGTTTTCCCCTTCTTATCATTTTAAATGATGGTGATTCTCTGGCTGGGGGAAAAACTCTTGGTCTGGGAGTGCAAATCAAAGGATATAAATCAACTGTCAATAACACTGAAAGCTTCAACTCTCTAGAGGGGACTGTTGCTTAGAATATATGGCCTCTGCATAAACACATATGCAGGTCAGATAGCTGAGTTTCAACGAGGGCAAACACTCAGGGCAAGTGGGAGGTTTAGACATAGAGTGAACCTGGGGGAGGAGAGAGGTCTTGAATCAAAGATTTATTTACTCACATCAGTGTCTTAGTTCAGCTAGATGTTAAAAGAAAGCAATCAGACTAAGTCAACTGGTTCTAATGTGCAAATAACAACAACCTTTCAAAATAGGCATACATTTAAAAATGAACATTTGCTCATTGAAAGAAATGCCAAATTGCCAACTGTTAAAGAGAGACACAAGATGTAAGAAAGCAAAGAATTCTGACATGGGAAGAAAGATGTTTTTGGTGAAGAGACCATTTTGTACAAGCATGGTCTTCAGTTGGCATCTATCAGAAGACAAATTCCTCCTTGTATTTATTACTCTTCTCATAGCTGAATCTCTTTCTCTACTGTTAAACCAATAGACAGTCTTGAACATAAAGTTTACAATTCTTTTCAAGATTCTTATGGCACTGATGGTGGGTTTAGGAGGCTTCGTTGCTTGGAGGGGACCGGTAGGGCTAAACTTTATTTTTGAAAAGAAGAGCACAGGCAGGAATGAAGGCAAATAGAGGCAGTCAGGTAGGAAGTGAGAGGAGGAGGAAGCATTCTATTTATTTTATTTAAATGTTCATCTCAATTGTTCCCACCAGCCCCCCGAGGTCGGGGGTGGGATGCGAACCTGGGACCTTAGGATGTATGTGGACTGTGTCCCACTGCTGCTCCCAGGGCAAGCCAAGGCTACATATTTTTAAATGAATCTTTACTTGTATATTTTTTGCACATGTACTGCCTGTAGGATAAAAAAATTAAACAAGAAAATTGAATTTGTACTTTTAGAAACTGGGTCTGTGAGAAAGTCTTTTGTCTAAATTCCCTGGTTTGAAAATTCTAGATTTTTCAAAACTAGGTTAAATGACATTATGTACAAATATACTTTGGCATTAGGTTTTAGGGAATCTTCGACAAAGGATGAAACCACAAGATTTAATAAACTGTTAAATAATTTTTCCTCAATTTGTATCCCAAGAAGGAAATAGAGCCTCCAATTAGAAGGACTGTGAATTGAGAAACCTTAGCGGGTAATTTGGTGTTACCAGAAATGGTATCTAGCAGTGACTCAGGTCTCATGTGAATTGTTTAAGGTTAAAGAAGGCTAATGACAGTGCACCCTGGTGCAGCAGCGGTTAGGTCACTTGCCTCCAAAGGAGCTCAGCCTACATAACCCTGGGTTCAAGTCCTGGGTCTGGGGGGAAACAACCAGTGTGAACAACTAAAATAAAAATAAAATAAAATACTTCCTCTACTCTCTTTCTGCCTGCCCACTCACCTTCATTCCTACCTGCACCTTTCCTTAAAAATACATAAATATATACATAAAGAAGACCAGTGACACAATTGGGCTGTGCACATACATCGAACTCACCACTGCTTGGGTAATCCAAATGACGACAGCTTCTCTAGATTTCCTTCATCATATGTTTCACCTCCAGCTTTTGACATGAGAAAAGAATGTTCTCTGATGATCTTTGTGCAGAAATCTCATTCTGCTTATAATACTATACATCTTTTCCCTTGTCTTTTACCAGGTCTGGTCTCCAGGATCAGAAAGCCCTGGTTTGAGTACTGGGGTTCTACCACCTTCTGGCTGGGTCACCAGGGTCAAATTACTTACCTCCTCCAAACTCCCATTTTCTCAGCTATACAATGGAGCTCTCTTCTCTCCCATTTTCTTTATGCTGCTATGGGCTATGCTGCCTGGGTCCCTCACTCTTCTGCTTGAACTGCCAAAGCCTTAGCTTTTCCTCTACCTCTCCTCAAATGAAAACTTACTCTTTTGTCTTATTCCTCAAGTCTTCGTTAATGTGTTAGTTAACTAATAAAACAGCCTTCTAGAAAACAACAGGCCTTCGTTTGGTGAAAGCAGACTTTCTTCCTTAATGATAACTTAATTCTATATAAAAACTTAAGAGTTTCGCTTCCATATGTAGAATCTCAGTTCATTTACACATCGTGAAGGAGGGTACTATTGTCTACATTGACTGAATGAGGAAAAGGATACTAATAAGAGGGCAAGTGATTTTTTTCAAGGATACTTGCAATTGGGACTCAAGTTCTAGATCAGCCAATATTAAGCACAGTACTCATTCGACTTCTCACTTCTAATGATAAAGCGCTCAGCGGTGTTGAGAAATACGGGGATTTCAGACCTGCAGAATGGCTGACACAGCAAACAGAAGAACGAAGAGCGCCTGCCACTCATCTATTTAACATTCGGGCTTTAGCTTTCTCAACTTTAAAACACAAGGGGTGGATAAGGTGACCTCTTATGGCGATTTCAGCTTTAAGGTTCCACGATTCTGTGAACACAGGCTTCGGAGTTGTAATTTCTATACCAGTTTTAATTTTCTTTTTGGTGTATGTCAGAGGGTTTAGTTATCAGTAACTATGGCAATGCTTCACAATGTGTTCTTATACATTCTGATACAGAATATTTTTATTTTCAAAAAAGTTTTTAAAGGAAGGATACAGGCAGGATGGCGAGTAAGCAGGCAGGCAGGAAGAGAGAGGAGGAAGCAGCCTTTTGTTTGTTTATTTTTATCTAGTTGCTCATCTTGGTTATCTCCCCCTGGATGCAGGACAAGAACCAGGGTCCTTGGGATGTATGTGGACTGCGCTAGCCAGAGGCAGCAGCCTCATCCACTAGACCACCAGGGTGCCTCCATCTGTCCAGTTTTTAAGAGAAAAGAAAGTAGAGAAATTTGAGTATAATTTATAGATTGATAAAGAAGAGTGTCAATTTCTCTTGACTGAACAACTTCTGTGGGGTTGTCCTTTGTACCCAGAAGTGCTAAGTTTTAGGAGGAACATACACAGCTGAGGAAGGGATCACCACTGAGAACAGCCAGATCAACTCTAGCCATTAGGAGAGTACTAGATACGCGAGTAAGATCATCCATATACTCATGAATTAAATTTTTAAAAATCAGAGGCAGAACAGTTGTAAGTCATGTAGTCAATACTGATATTGTCTAAGTTAAATACAGTTCTCTACTTATTATTATAATCTGCCCAAGAAGGTCTGGTCCAATTTCAGAGGACAGCAAAATTAAAGACAACGATGACATTTTGAAGCCCCCACCCCTCCCCTCCATTAACACAACTTGGCTGGCTGAGCTGTGAAACTGTGATGGAAATATTAGAGCTGTTGTGACTGGAAAAAGAGAAACGCAGTGATCATTTCATTCTTCCTGTCTTTTAATGCTCCAGGGTTTTGGAGACGAATAGGAGCAATAAGTTCACTTTGCAGAATTAATGCAGTAATTCTTTATCATAAGAGCAGAGCATTACCTCAATCTGATTTTGCTACAAAATGGTTCAAAGTCTATTTTTAATGATGGCCCTAATTTGTTAACACCTTTTAAATTATTAATCCCCTTTATATTCAAGTAGTTATTGCATGTCATAACAATGTATCTATGCAGGGAAATTTAATAGTATTTTCTAGATGTCAAGAAAAGGCTTGTTCTGCAAAATGCTATTAAAACTGATAATGAGCTAAATATTTGCCATAGCAAACACTGAAATTACTATATCAATCAGCACTGGGCTCTCTTATTCAATAAACAGAAATTAACCTATTAACTATGCCTAACTTCAGCAACAAAACAGTTGCTTTCATCCTCTTCTCTCCTCTTCAAATCTTTTTCTTCAAACTATATATTGCTTTATAATATCAGAGTTTTGTGTCAAATCCTTTGTCTCAGTATTCATGGTTAAAATTCTAAGGTGCATAAGACAGTATCATGAGTAGTTTTCCTCTAGTGATTGCAAATATCTTTGACTTTCCTTTTACACAGACATTGACTTACAAGCAAAAAGAAAAAATTCTGTCTTTGAGAAAAATCAAATGCTCAAAGTTTTACATCACATTCCATGTTTTGATTTTTTTTTAGAATTTTAAAACCACTTCTCTGTTACTTGATGAATTCTGAGGCTTTGCAAACCTGCACAAATAGAACACTGAAAGACATAGAAGGGCTACTATTAATTGCTATGGCTTTTAGATACTAAAATGAGGATAACAGATATGTTCTTCCGGCATTCCCAAAATAAAGATGTGGATCCCAAAGTACATTATTAAAAACAAAAGAAAGTCCCGTTTTCTGTGATGATTTCAGTAGCACAGAAAAGACTGATCGTTACAGAGAGGGTATGTCCTAGATCCAATTACCATCTTCGTCTGGACTGATGATCACTGTCACACAAAGTGACCCAGAGCTGACTTTCTCCGACACCTTGCAGTTATTCCTCACGTAGCTGAAGGAGCTTGAGCATCTTCCGTGGTCTTCGTAATTTCTAAATTTCTAAAAACCTGGCATGGAGGCTCATGCTGAAGTTCAAATGAGGAACATCAGCGTTTCCACATGTAGTTAAATAAAATAAAGGTAGTAAAACTAGCATGCAGACTGCATTTTAAACTTTTTCAAAAGCTTTTTCGTGTCTATTTGTGAGAACTCTCTTGAAGTAGGCAGGGTATAAATTATCTTCACTGAACAGAGTGAAAGGCAGACCTAGAGGAGTCAGATGATTTGTTCAGCTACTGGGAACACTAGAGAGAGCCTAGCTGTACCATTTTCAGACCTAACAATTTAGTGGTTCTCAACCCTAGCTGCTCCTTTGATCACTTGGGGGCTTTTAAAAAATACCATTTTCTAGGTGTCACCCAATTTATGCTCATTTCAATCCAAATCCCTGGATGTGTGGTCTTTCATCAGCAGTTTAAAAAAGCTGACAGAGGATTCCCACATGCAGTCAGGGCTGAGAACCCATGCGAGCTTGTTAAAAAGAAGATTCTGATCCAGCAGGTGTGGGTGGGCTGAACACCTACATTTCTAAGACTCCCAGGTGAGCCCAGGTATTGCAAGGAACAAATCACATTTTGAACAGCAAGACCATGCTTCCCCCTTCAGACCAGTTTTCTATGACCAGATTGATGAGAAGACGTAAACCATCTTCACTTGAAAAGAGAATCTTTACTATATAAGGATTTAGAAGCCAATATTTCCTTAATTAGATCTCTAATTTCTTTGATTTAAATAATTATAATATGCTGAAACAAAAATATACTCAATTGAATGCTGATCTTCAGGGAGCCATAAGGGAAACACAATCTACTAAGAAATAATATCATCCAAACGCAGAAAGTTTGCGGTTTAATAGAGCAAAGACATTGGTTTAAAAATGCAGCAGCAGCCAAACCAACCTGGCTTATGATTCCAGGTCTGTCACTCCCTAGTCTGTTTTTTAATGTGTAAAATGGTAGCAATAAAAATCTTTGATATTGACACATTCAAAGTCTGCTCAGTGTCAGGCACTGGTGTTCAGCAGAGAACAGCGGGGCCCTGGCATCTGTGCTAAGAAGCATACAGTATCTAACGGATGCTCTATCTGTGTAGGAATCACAGAGACACTGCCTACAAACTGTTCAGCACAGGGCCTAACAGGGGAGGACTCAATAAATGTTAGTCATTATTTTATATTAGCTCTAAAATCTCAGCTGTGATTATGTCCAATTAGCACTTACTGTTTTGATATGTGGATAGCCCCAATGAGGACAAGGGCCATTGATTAAATATACTAATCATAATTTTAGGTACAGAATGGCGCTTACAGGCACATTATGCGAACATGCCCAGAGCTGAGAGCGAAGTTCATTATTAAAGAGCAAGTGTGGACTTTTGTTCTTCATCTGATGGTCAACTTTTGTCAAAGGCTGTATGGTGTTCAGATGTTTCTAATAAGATGGATGAGCATGTTTGTGAATGTGGTCAGTAAATTCAAGTGTGGGCCATCAACATTGCAAAAATATTTACATTTTCCTCGAATGGGAAGTTATTGATAATGGCTTTGCATCTCATTAGCTCAGTAGCTTTGGAAAAGTAGTTTGGAAATAATTATAAAATATTTTCCTTTTCAAGCAGATTTTCTACTTTTCACATTTTAAAAAAGAGATCGCTTAAAATCGGAAATTTCAACTGCAAAATTTTAAATATGGAGAGAATGAAAAGAGGTAGTCTTGCTAAAACAGCCCCTGAAGATGGGGAGGTATATAAGGGCAAAGGATTAAAGTTAGAAACGGCAAGTTGGGTCATTTTTCATAAGCCACACTTCATAGAGGCAGAACACAGAAATATCCAATGCTAATATATGTAATGAAAAATATACTTTAAACCAAGCACCTGGTTTACAATTCAAAGCACTCACAGGCTTTCCTGGCTGAATGATTATAGGTGTAGGGTCCTACCACCCTCCATGCTTCTGGAATGATGGCCTCTCTGTGGCACGAGGCACGTCTGTGAGACCATGAATCCACCCCCCTCACTACAGAACAGAACACTGAAGCATAGAGAGTTATGGTGTGACTGCCAACCCATCTTTCAATGGCAGAGCTGGGACTAGACCCCAGTTGGCTTTTCATATACCAGCCTGTCTTTCTTTTTTTTTTTTCATTAGGAAAGAGGCTTTGATATCTTATTTATGTCTCCTAGATGTTTCTGATTTTAGCAGAGTAAGAAAACATCTATATTATAATAACTAAGATGGCAGATGAGAAGCATAGAAGAACTCCCCAAATAATCTTTCCATTTTCTTCATGTTACTTCTCATAGGCCATCTACTAGTCATTTGTCTATATTTTGCCAACGTTCTTCAGTCACTATTTTCTTTCCTTTTTTTTTTTAAAGGAAAATTTCAAGCAGGAATGAAGGTGAGCAGGCAAGCAGGCAGGAAGAGAGCAACAGAGAGGAAAGGAATTATGGTGGAAGAGAAGGGAGAATTGTTGTGGAAGAGAAGGGAGAATTGTTTGGCGCAGGGTTCTTGTGTGGGTGAAGGGGAATGGGACCTATTTTTGTTTAGTTCACGTTGGTTGTTCTCCCAGCCCCAGGTCTTGAACCCCGGACCTCGGGATTACTAAACTGCTAGGCCACTAGGGCGCGCCAGTCGCCATTTTCTAAATCTCTCATTTTTCTAGTGTTTTATTCATGTTTTAGCGCTGGAACTGCAATACACAGTGCCTTTGAAATTTCATTCCAACCTTGTCCTAACTAAAATGATATCAAGATTTATACTCGAATGCTTGAGGGCGTTCTCCATTTCAGAGCTCTTTGAATTATCAACATGGTGAAAAAGCCCACTAACTGGACGTGGGGTATGAGGAGTGAGAAAATGAAGATGACTCCCAGGGTTTGGTCTTGAGACACTAGATGAATGGATTTGTCATTTATCTGTAAGAAGATTGCTCACAGAGGAAGTCTGGGTGTGTGGGATGGGTGGACTGGGGTGAAGGACAATCAGGGGCTCACATGGAGTTCAAATGGTTACTAGCTAACCCAACGGACATGTCATGTGGGCAGTTGGCCAGAGTGACCTTGAATCTAATCTTTCTCTAATTTTGATATTTTAATATTTTCAGGGATTCAGGACTAAAACATTACAAATTTCCTTTTTTAGCATTTTTGAAGAGGTTATTTAGAAAATTTTGGAGGTTTCGAACAAATCTTTGTTTAAAGTCTACTAACTTCATTGCACCATAAACAGGGAATGTGATGTGTGTTTCAGTCCTCTGGATTCTGCCAAGGGTTGCTTCATGGACATCGATATTTAAAAATGATTCCTGTGTCCCTGAAAATAAGGCATATTTCCCTCTGTTGGATGTAGCTCTGTGCTCTTTATGCGATATTGTTAAACCTGATTGTTCAAAGCTTTATTTTACAGATATTTTGCTTTTCTTAATTCATCAATTGTCAAGAGAGCTATATGAATATCCCTTATGACGGCAGAGTTGAAATTTCTCTGTCTATTCTGTACATTTTTGCTTTATTGAAATTATGGTGTAATTGAGAGATCTCAGTATTAGACAACTTTATATTTAGAGTCTTATATCATCCTGGTGAATTGAATCTTTTATGTAGTACCTCCCTCTAATGTTTTTACTTTGGAAGCCTATTTTATTTAATAACTAAAAGCTCCACTGCTTTCTTTAGTGTTTGCTTGTATATTTGCTCACATTCTTGTATTTCCCAACCTTTCTGGCTTTAGCTATGTTTCAGTTTCTTACAAATGTCACACAGTTAGATCTGTTTAATTCAGTCTGATAATCTTTGTCACCAAATAATTTAACTAGATCATCTCATCAAGTTCTAGTCATTGCTATTTTGGCTTTATTTTTAATGTTATTTCACACTTTTTCTTCAGTCTGACTTTTCATGTGTTTCATTTTTTTACCTCTCTTCCCTCTTTGTGGTTGTTATTAAAAAAATCTTATTCCTTTCTTTCCCCCACTAAGCTAGCTCTTTTAGTGAACTCAGATACATGAATTGTAAAGTTTAAAAAGCTGAAAGTAAATTACCACATCTAATCTCCCTGCTGTACAAGGGTCCTTTGCTACTTGAACTTCAATCAACCCATTAAGAATTTCATGTAATTATTGAGCATAAAGTTTACATCTTTTGAAATTCCTCAAATAAGAGTCTGTAATTTTTCTCTTTTTTCCCCGCTGATTGTAAAGACATATATTTATTTCTTTTCCTCACCATCCTGGCATTTCAGATCTTTCTTTGAGATTGCCTTCTATTACCCTTTTGTACAAACTTTTTTTCTTTTTTTACCTTGCTTTTGTCTGCTCTGTGATTTGTTTATCTGGAAGTATCTTTATTCTGCTCTTGTCCTTGATAGATTGGCTCACTGGGTTCACAATTCTAGATTGATTGTGAGTTCTCTCATGTTGAAGATATGGCTTTACTGTTTCTTAGTTTTCATTGTTTCCACATGACAATTCTATTGTCAGTTTATCACTCTTAAATACTTTCTTTTTAGCTATTTTAAGATCTTTGCATTATCATTGGTATTCTAGAGTTTTACTCTGTGAATTCCAAATTGTAGCTTTCTCTTTATTTAGTTTTCTTTGAATATGTTATGCTTCTTGCTTTGGGCATTGATATTTTGGCAATTCTCATCATAACTGACTCTCCCATTTTCTCATGATATAATTCCAATTACTGCATGTTGGACATTTTTACTCTATCTTCTAAGATTCTTAGTTAATATTTTAGATTTTTTTTAGTTTATTCATTCTCCATTTAGCTAGGATTTCATTGGATGCCCATTCATTGTGGTCTTAAACAACATTTTATTAGCAATAAAGATCTATGTACTGGTATATTGAATGTAGACAATAATAATTATACTCTAAGGATATAATGGGATAAATACCGTTATAATGGAAACTACATTGTAATGTATCAATGTACTATGCTGTGCACTTTTAATATCAAAGTAATATGTTGTGTATTTTTCCACAATGTTACATGTCAAATTGATTCAATTAAAAAAAATTATTGTATTAATTGGCAATTTGCATCTACTTTTAACTTTCTACTTTTTTGGTGTTTGGTGCACCAAACTTGGTAAATCCAACTCTAGTTAAGTTCATCTTTCTTTATATTCATACTGGGGTCCTTGACCAAAGAATAGCTACTTTGGTTTGAGAGAAACCACAGCCATGCCAACTAGCCTTATTTTCTTTTTCAAAGGAAAGGTGCAGGTAGAAATGAAGATGAGTAGGAAGAGAGAGGAGGAAGAAGCATCTTTTTTTAATTTTTAGTAGTTCACACTGGTTGCTTCCCTCTAGACCTTGTTTTCAAAGCCAGGAGTATGCGGCCTGCTCTCCTTTGGAGGCAATTGACCTAGCCACTGCTCCACCAGGCATGCCACCAACTGGTCTTTATGTTTATGAACACTCACCTTAAGTGGTTTATTAGATTTAACTTGGAAAAATCACAGTGACCTAGTCAGCATATGCTCTCATTCTCCTAAAATGATTTTGTACTCTCTTTTCAACTGAAGCTTCACAATCTGTCCTTTAAAGAAAATGCTGTTTCTTATTTCACTAAGAAAGTGGAAGCAATGAAAAGGTAACTCTGATAACCTTCTAAGCCATCTACTTATCGAACTCACCTTGGGCCCACACTCCTGTTTCAATGGAGATGAGCCCATGCAGCTACTGGAGGGTACCCTGCTATTTGTGTAGTAGCTCCCACTCCCCTTCACCCACACAAGAACTCCAAACAATTGCTCCAAGCAATTCGCTCTTCTCTTCCACCACAATTCCTTTCCTCTCTGTTGGATCATCTCCACGTGACCCTAACCATGACTCTGAGATCACTGTCTTCTTGCTCATTCCTCTAAAGCCACAATTATTTCTTTGCATTACTTAAGTGTAACAACTATGTTTTTAGAAACTCTGGGAATTTTTCTTAATTTTTCTGGCTTAGCCATTCACTTAAAAAGTCTCTAAAAATCCTACATTTTAAGGGAAACATGTTCCATGAATAAGCAGCCATCTGTGCCCTTGCCTGCCCTCCACCTGGAGCGCTTCCTCCTGAATACAACTTTCACTTGGAGTGACCTCATGTTCAGTCTTTTTTTCTTTTTTCTTTATAATCTCTCGAGGTTATTTCATAAAGTGCTACTGCTTGAAATACTATCTGTGAGCTATGACTCTCAAATTTGTATCTGTTGACTAGTTCTCCTCTTTGAGCTCCATACTTACATACCCAATTCCTGCTTGAAATCTTTAGGTAAGGGATCTAATAAAAATCTTACACATCTAAAACACATACAACATAAAACATTTTATTTTCCCCACCCAATATGGTTAATTTTCTACCTAGCAGCTCAACCCCAAATTTAGGAATCATCCTTTGTTTGTTTTGTTATTATTATGCAACTGTAACCATCAATAAATCTTCTTGGGTCTATAAAAAAAAATCTCAAGTTGTCTTCTTTATCATATCTGAGACAACATGTAGATGTCTGCCATTTTTTTCTGATTTCTTTTGGTGGGAATTGAGTTGAAAAACCTTTCTACTTTGATCTCTGTATTTTGCATGCCTAGGTTTTGATAGATTTTGTTCCTCAGAAGCCACTGCACCTGTACAAACATCAAATCGCAACTTCCATACTCAGGTTCAGGCACATTCACACTCGTGTTAGCATCTTCATGTAAGAGTACACATTTCCACATCAGGAAAGAAAAAGACCATGCATTATATTAGCTTTTAGAAACAATGAGCAACAAAGAACAGCTTTGTGAAAAAGAGATGTGAAATGCCATTTTAAGTTATTTATACGGACTGGGCATCAACTGACTTGGAACTGAGAGAAAGCACTTATATCTGAATGTATTTGGCTCCAATATAATCTAGCTAGAATTCCTGTAAAGATAATTCATACACATAAGCATAAAATAAGTGTCACATTCCAGAACTATTGTGAGGACTTTTTTTTAACTTTCATTTTTTAAATTTTATTTTTAATTAATTTTTACAAGGTTTTTTTTAAATGAAAACATGGAAAGTTTACATATAAATGTGAATTACATTGGGGCACTAACTATAAAGGGGTTGAGTACTCTAAATGTACCCTTGGGAATGAGAGCTGATATACGAAGGAAGGAACATGTCGAAAAGATGGAACCTCTCCCTAAGATTGGGATTCTTGTCATCTGGAGAAGGTATAGTTGTTGTCCACCGGTGGTGAAGAAAGTGTTGTCTTGGGTCAGAACTAGTTCATGGAAAGTCCACAGAAGCGGGCAGGCAAAAAAGGGACACTTCCACTAGGTTGTTGATGAGTTGTGCTGGTGAACAAGGATGGGAAGCAAGAAACTATGCTGAGGTTTTAATTTGACCAAGGCTGGCAGACGACACCCACTATGGTATATTTGCTGTATTACAGTTTTTCCGTGGGATTTCTTTATACTTTATATAGCATCTTTTAATAGTTTTTGCAAATTTGGTTCTGTGGTGATAAACTCCTTTAACTTTTGCTTGTCAGAAGAGGTTTTTATCATTCCTTCAGTTGTGAATGATAATCTTGCCAAATATAGTATCCTAGGTTGGATGAAACTCCTTTCTTTCAGCACTTTGGCTATATTACGCCATTCCCTTCTGGCCTGTAGAGTTTCATTTGAGAAGTCCGCTGACAATCTTATGGGGGGTCCTCTGTATGTGACACATTTTTCTCTGGCTGCTTTTTATAGTCTTTCTTTATCTTGTATTTTTGACATTTTTATGATGTGTCTAGGTGTATTTCTGTTTGAGTTTCTTTTATTAGGAATTCTTTGAGCTTCCTGGATCTGGAGGCTTGCTTCACTCTTCAAATTGGGGAAGTTCTCATCTATTATTTCTTCAAATATGGTTTCTGCCCCCTTTTCTCTCTCTTTCCCTGGGACCCCTATGATGTGAATGTTATTCCTTTTGATGTTATCTGAGAAGTCTTGAATGCTGTCTTCAGTTCTTTGAATTTTTTTTATCTCTTTGCTGGTTTGCTTGATTGAGTTCCTGTGTCCTATCTTCCTGATCACTGATTCTATTGGAAGCTTCATCCATCCTACTGTTGAGTCCCTCTGTCGAGTTCTTTAATTCAGTCATCATGTCTCTTACCTGTTTGATGTCTTGTTTTAATTCTTCTCTTTGCTTCCTGACACTCTCTTTTACTATCTCTACTAATTTCTGGATTCCCATGAGTATGTTAATCACCGTTACCCTAAATTTCTCATCAGGTAATTTACATACATTTGCTATATTCAGATTTTCCCCTGGGTTTTTGATTGGATCCATCATTTCACGTATATTTCTCTGTGCCTTTGCTTTATTCAACATTCTGTTTATATTTCTGAGGGTTCGGTTTCCCTGGCGTTGGGTAGGTTTGACCTGTCCAGGATTGGCAATCAGGCTGCAATTTCGCCTCTATCTACAAGGTGGCACTAGCGGATAGTACTGAGGCTTGGGACTGCCTTCTCACTGCAATCCAGGGGCTAGGGCACCCAATGGGTGGGATTTACGGAGGGCGGATGTACAGTAGGCAGGATTTCCATTCAGTGGACCCCAGGCTCTAGCATGAAATGGTTGTGGGAGGGGTTTGAGCTCTTTGGCTGATTTCTGGGTATGGCTGTGCCTAGCACAACTTCACCACACAGGCTCCAACTCAACTCCCTGTGCAATGGCTCTTCTTTCAACCCCTCCCAAGTTGGCCCTCCGTGGCTTCACCTCTCAGCCCCACTGGGCCCACCTCTCACTGCCTCCAAAGCTGGTCCCATAACCCCTAGTCTCTGCCCCACCATGTCTGGACACCCCCAAGCTCCATCCCAAATCCAAGTTTGCTGCTTAGATGAGAACCATGCTGGGTGTCTTCACTTATTAGTCATCACCTGATCCGTTTCCAGCTGAAGTGCCGGTTGTTTCTTGGTGTTTGTCTCAGGAAAACTGGTGATTTTTTTGTTGTTGTTTTGCTTTGGTGTCTGTGGGGAGTGACCTGAAAGTACATCCTATTAAGTCACCATCTGGAAGTCGATCCTATTGTGAGGACTTTTAAAACAGCTTTCATAATAATCATTTACTGCTTCAGTGGAACACATCCTGATTATAATTCCCTTTAAAAGGTGATTCCTTCGAATTAACTTCTAAATTTTCCCAAATAACTTGTAATTATTCCAATGTTTAGGTATGGCTTTATATCATGAACAAACAGAAGCAATGCATTTTAAAGGAACTTACTACAGTTTAGAAAAAGCTTTGAGATAATACTATAAATTAAAGTCATGCAAGATTTGTGGCACATTCTAAAACTAGATTCATTGGTAAACTGTATTACTTGAGAGATACAGGTAATTAAAAATATGTACTTATTTAATTAAACATTTTAAACGAAGAAAGATAGCATGATTCTCTGTTTCAGTTTTTGCCAGGTTAGACATGACTGTCCGGGTTTTAGAGCAGATTAGAATTCTCTTAGATTTGACTGTTTGGCTGAGTCCAGGCTCACTGTCTTTACCCACAGCCGTTGGCTTTCGACTCTTGGTAAAACTGCCAAGGGTTCATTTTATTTCCTTTACATTGGTTCTGAATCTCCTCTTAATGGAAGACTACCCTGGAAGCTAGTCAAAATAAGATTGAATTTATAGGTTTTCATGTAGAATGGAACCACCTGCTATTTCCACTGCTTTTAGAGCCTCTTATAACTACATAGCCGAGCTAGAAAGTGAATCTTCAATTCAACACTCCATTCAAATCATCTTTTTGGTTGATAGGATGTTATATTTCACCCCCACCCCATCTTAGCACCGACATTTATAGCTACTTGGGATTCTAGATGTGTAGGTAGTTTCAAAAATTGGAATATTTTACAATTTAAAAGTATTATATATATTTTTACTTTCTTTGAAATGTCAAGGATAGTAAACACAATTCTATCTCAAAAATTTAACTTTAAGAGAAAGCAAAGAAGGTTTAAATGTGTATCAATTTTCAGTATGAATGATAAAAGGAAATGATGTTTTAAAAAAGCTACCTACTTCCTTTTAAAATCCTCCCATTTGAAATAAATGTGACATGATGCTTTGTAGTAGAACTTTTAAAGTAGTTTAATTAAATGTAAATAGTTATGAAAGGGCGACTTTAGAGATATAAATTTCCCAGAATGAATTCATACTTTCAGATATGTTAAAATCTGCATCTCCCAAATGAAATCTAGTGGAATATTTCTTTTCAAACTATCTTCTGGTCAGTATCCATGGGTAGAAACCACAATTTCAGAATCATCTTAGTAATACACAACTTTGGGCATCTAACGAGTTAAGTCAAATGAAACTTTGGTATCTGTTGATGTTTTGAGGACCTTAATTTTCTGCATTGTAAATACACATTCTCATAAATTTCTCATACAAATTAGTAACTACCAAAGTAAAAAGAAGCATGTTATCTCACGCTGTCTCTTCCAGAGATCATGTGTCACATTTGGGCAAAAGAGATAATGCATTCTGGCTTGTACATAGTGGAAAATAGCAGAAGGAACTTTTCCCTCTATTTTAAGCACTCTCCCATGCATTAATTTCACCCTCTAATCCCTGAGGCGTCTCATAGCTCTAGATATACCTTTGCTGAAGTCCATCATTTGAACTGCAGAACAAATATTTACTGAATACTTTTTATATTCAATATTTGTACATCTCATTGTGCCAGGTGATTTCACACTCAATTCACACTCAGTCCCTGAAAGTGGAGTGATTTGCCCATACAACACATGAGAAAGTGGAGAATCAGATGGCAATTGGTGAGACTTGTATTAGAACCCCCATCTCGAGTCTCACAGAAGATAACCTCTTTAGATTCCATCCTAGGGAACCCAGGACATGTCCGAGTCTCACAAACATCAAAGTATCCTGACAATCTAGGGCTGAGGATTATAAGTCAGATAAGCTTTGCATAATTCACTAGTTAGATGTGACTGCACAACAAAAAAACAAATGATTTATAAAAGAAATGGTGGCAACTTTGTTACAAAACTACATCCTCCTTTTCTTGAAATAACAAATAGTGTATGCTCAGATATACATTTGCCAATGTAATGTTTAGAACAAAAAATGAAAATACAATAAAATCTATAGCTACATGTGAAGAGAAAAATTGCTAGATTGGATAATTCAGTATTAGAGGGCTTAACATCTTTCTCAATCAAAAAATATCCAATAAAAGTGATTGCATCACATTGAAATAAATTAACTTTCATATTAGCCTTGAAAAAATGGATTAAAAGAATCAAGCTCTGAACAGAAATTTCATTCTTTTAAGACAACTGAAGCTGAGCTTTTGAAACCATAATAAAAAAATGTGACCCAATTCCAATATCTCTAAACAGATGATAGCTGAAAATACATATAATTTTATAGTTTAAGATTAAAATCTTGAAAAGCATATGACAAACAAATCAGTAGACTATGAAGTTTTCTAGGCACAGTGTAAAGTTAATGTAAGGACTGTATTATGAAAGCTATATTCAATAAAAACAAGCATTATATAAAACCAAACTCACTATATTTGGGGTTCAGTAAGACTTCATTACAAGTAAGGCTCACCAACATGCTACTCCAGTACTGCATTATCTCCAATTATTCACCTCTGGTGTAGGACTAACAGAAAATGAAATTTTATCACAGGAGTATTTTGAAATGTTTTCACTTTGCACCTTTACAAAAAGAAATCCACTGAGCTGTTATACATGGAGGGCCTTTCTACAGCAGTCCTTTTATGCATGTATGGATGAACACAGAAATTTGCTGGTTGAAAACATTTAAAGGTTTAAACTACACGTGGATTCTGATAGCAAAGAGAAAACCTTGACTTTCGACTTTCAATAAACAAAATTTAAAAATGACAACCACAAGCAAATCTCCAGGTCAGCTGCTACTAGGAAGCAAACAGACTCAACAACAAAACAGTGGCATTGACTAAGCATGCTGTAGGACTAATTAGAACGTGGCACCTACAATGACATCTTTTTAGTTGAAACACCCTCAAACATGAGTCCTTAAGTTACAACTATCAATTACACATCCTCTAGCTTTAGTTTTCCTTCTAGAACTTAACTTGTGACATCCTGATTTAATAGACACAGAAGACACTGAAATCTTATCTTGCCTCCCTTTTTGTCTCTTCCCTGCTTTCTTTGTGTAGACCATGACCACTTTTAAAGCAGAATATTCAGTTCATTATTTTATAGCTATTGAATACTATGCCTTGGACATTCATATGGAAAATATCGTTATTCAAAATGAATGGATTATTGAAGGCACGTTAATTATCAAGAGAAGGGAAAAAGTAAAACAAATAACCAAATAAAGTCACTTTAATTACATTCTCATAAAGTTACTTAAGAAATAAAATAGTATGTAACCATTTTTCTGACATGACTCTGTTGGAAAATTTCCAGAGAAATAAATTTATAAATACCACATTCAATTCAATAACTAGCTCATTGTTTTTGTTTGCTAAGAAAAAATGATAGTATATTAAAACATTTTTCTTATGTTAATATAATCTCCAATGATATAAAATACTGATGATTATAGTGCTTTTTGTTTTCAAACTACCCTAATATTACCCACAGGGAAATGTCTACTAGAATAGATAATGACCCATCAAACAAATTTATTCTGTAATTATTACTTTGCTATGAGTGAAGGCCAGGTTCCTTGTCTTATTTAAACCGAGGAAAGTTTTAATGAGTATAAGTACCCAAGTTAATATCCCCTTAAAAGACAATTTAGATGCAAATAGATACTATGAAGAGAATTTATCAATCCAGAACACATGTGGTCCACCTCCAGAATTCTGTCACAGGAGATAACATAGTCCAACAACAAAAGAAGCTGAAGGATAATGCAAGTTTTTGTATTTTTCACATAATCATCAAGGGTGATCCAGTAACAATCCAACACATCACTTAATAATCACCCATTTCCTCCATAAACAATTTACACTCTCCACAACTCCCTCTAACGTCACAGAAATTTTGTCTCTCTTCTCCCTCTTTCTCAGCATCTTAGTTTCTCTCCCCATTCACCCTGCCTTTATTCTTTTATGAGTGAAGATTTAGACTCCATGTAAATCAATTCAGCTTCTCTCTCAGCCAATGGAACACCCCTTTGGGGTGGTGGAGGAGGGCGACTGAGCAGGTGTGGGGCTGGAAGAAGCCTGCATACTCACATGTGAACACTTTTTGAAGCACTTGAGAAAACGTCTTTGAAAATATAAAGCTAGAATAATCTTCTCTGTCCTAACATAACTTTACTAGCACCTTTGAGAACAGCCAACTATTTAAAAAGTGCATTCATAGAAGATGTAAGAGTTTTAGGGTTTAAACAGTTCATCCTATTTTTGCTGTTTCTCAACTGAAAAAAAAAAAAAAAAAACCAGCTCAGTCTCAGGTGAAGGGAGTTCACTGATGCTTAGTTTCTGAAGTGGAAGAGGCAGCTCCTTATTTTTGATGATATGGGAACATCTCTGATAATTGTCTTCTGTATTTGAGTAAGCAATATCATTTCTTTTAGGATATCGCATGGCATACTTTACAAATATCACCTTAATTATTCTTCCAAGATAGGATCCAGGGGTTGATGATAATTTGAGAGAACAATTCACTGAGGACTCTACTCTCAAATGGTACTTCCAACTAGCCTAAGACTCACGGCTATTTCTAACCTTTTTAAAGACTTCAGAAGTAGAGTGAATGATGAACTCAATAGCTTGAAATAAGTTTTCAAATAGTATCCCTTCATTTTCCCCTCACTGTTTGAGAAGGAAGATGGTAAAATGTTTGGGTAACACACATTTGCTCCAACACATATCAAAACAAAAAATGTTAAAACATAATAAGGCAATGGTTTTGTATAGTAAAGAGGCAATAAAGCAAAACAGAAAGCATGTGAGATGTGATCTTTGAAGCCAGGCATTCAGATTCTGACCCTGCCACTTACTCCATGTGGCCTGGGGTGGGACACTTCACCTTCTGCGAACCTAAGTTTCTTCATCTGTAAAACAGAGGATGAACTAGAAATCTGGGGATTTTTTTATATCTATTTTTTATTGTAGTAATTATTTTACACATTAAAATAATTTCCTGTGTATAGGTTCCCCATTTCTTAGATATATTTCAACACACCCTGCCCTCTACCACATCACCAAGTGTTCTTCCCCAGTGTCCAGTGGGCTCCACCTCCATTTGCCCTGCCTGCCCCATTCCCTGCAGGTCACCTCAGTTCTGTTGCAGATGTTCCAGGGTTGGTTTTGTTTCATCTGTTCTTTTGTTTTGTCTATTCACATACCACCTATGAGTGAGGTGGTTTTTACTCCTAAAGAAACATTTAAATTTATTTGTATTTTGCTGCTCATCTTGGTAGTGTCCCCCTCCTCCCCCAGCCCAGGATGCGAACCTGGATCCTTGGGATCTGTGTGGACTGTGCTCAGGGAGAGACGGCGGACTCCACCGTTACTCCACTAGGGTGTACTGTGGGGATCTTTCATCATACTAAAGTTCTACAAAAGAAAATTTACACGTGTTTTTAAAGAGACTAAAAATGTAATCTAACCATTTCTTGGTGGCTGAGGGTCATCAACAGAAAAATCAGTTATGTGATAGAGTAAAAGTCCACCGAATTGGTAAGGTCTCTTGGTTCTTCTATAAAATGACCTTAGACAGCTGAGTGTTTGTATGAATGTGCATGTGCATGTGTGTCTTTTTTAAAAATTATTAGATGTTATTTATTGATGTTGTCACTGTGCCTGTTTATAACTTGCTGCTTCTTTTCAATACACTTATCAAGGATAACTATATTCTTCTATTACGTAGAGTACAATTTCTTCAAATGAAAACAACAAAAAAGATGTTTGGTTTGTTGAAGTCACCAAAATCTGATGGATAAATGAGATATTTCCACACTATAATCAACAACAGAACTCAAAATAAATCTCTTGTGCTCTCATTGTAAATCTATTTTCTTCTCCATCCTCTGAGAAGACAGAGAACATCTGTCAAATGTTCTTTCCTCAATGACAACTCCTTGAAGTTATTAGGTCATCACAGAATCTGTGTCACATTTTAAAAATGATTAAAATTCTACCTTGGTTTTATAAATCCCATTTAATGTTTTAAATGCCTCACATGCCTCTTGAGCTATCTGGTTTCAAACCAAAACAATAAAAGACTTGCCATTTCTATTAATATTTATGTTAATATATCTAAAGGGATATTAATACTTTTGATGATATTTTCATTTTATTAATGGCTAATCTAAAATAAGGGAGCTTAAAGTCACCAAATTAATGGTACTAAGGAAACTATATCCTATTAGAATTGGTTATTAAATATATATACATGTACACACATACATATATATGTATATAAAACATATTTCAGTTGGGATACACACACATACTCCAAACTGAAATAGTAAACATGGTTGACTTGGAACATCAGACACATTTTCCAGTGAGTGATTTGTAAGGGTTGACATTAACAGTTTAAATTCTTCCAAGAATTGAAACTGTGTAGTGGGACTGTGTTTTGGATTAAGGTCATGATTTCAAAGCAAGAGGGCTCTCCCTCTGCCTCCCTCTCTGGTGTGCTATCTGTCATTGGAAGTTCTCTTTTACCTTTTGGGTGAGCTTAAGGTATATTGCAGGAGTGGCTGTGTCTTTTCTACAAATGTCTGCATTTCCAAGAAATACTTTGGGTAGAAATATTGCTGTGTTGGAAATACGTGCTTTAAAATAACATAGCTGAATCAACTTTTAAAGCTTCATCCAGTCTGTTCCCATCAATACAAAAATAACTTGGTTCTCCTCTCATTTCTTTTATGCACATGGATGAAACCATAGCACCACTTTCTACCCTTTGGGCCAGTACACTTTGCAATAAATTCTCCCACTGATAGTTCTCCGGAATCCTCAGGCAGGCTGGCATTGCCAACTTCTGTATGTGTTCTGTTCTCAGTTTCAGAGACCCTGTTCTCCAAGTCTTCCCTAGTTATTCTGACATAGGATAAGGCAACAATCTGTTTTCCTTTTTATTCCTGATTCCAACATCTGTAAGCATTTGGCTAATATTGTGATCAATGTCTCAGAAACAGTGCATAGGAAATAAGAGAAGAAACAATATCAGTTAAGAAATCTGCATGAAATTTAGGAACTGAGATTTAGGTTCAGAAAAAAAAAAAAAAAACCTTTATAAAAGTCCTAGAAATGAAATAAGGAAAACAGCATTTTAGATAAGTTTTCATGGAATTATTCTTTAAGATTACGTCTGTTTCTGAGAGCCATGAAATTCTCTGGGAGGGAGGATAGGAAAGTGTTAAAAAAGAATGTGAATATTATCACATTAGGATACATTTCCAGCAGTTAAAGTTAAGTTTCCATAAATGTAAAAGTGGGGCCAATGAAAGAATTCTATGAAAATCATTCTCGCACATAATGCAAAATAATTTTATGTATACCTATTATACTTCCCACTGGTCATCTTAAAAATCGTATGTGTGACTGTGTGCTTGCTAGCAGTGTGTGTGTGTGTGTGTGTGTGTGTGTGTGTGTATGAATGTGTGTGTGCACGCATGTGCATATAGAGGGTCTAAATGGTAATAACGACAGTGAATTTATTAAGCCAAATATTTGAGCTGTTCCCCCAAAAGAAGGGAAATTGATGTCCATGATTGTTTGCTATTTAAGTTCAACTAAGTCTACCATGCTCATTAGCTTTTCTCTTCTGTATTTCCGTTTTTGACAGCTGTCCATTTACAGATATGATTACTTTATCGAAGTATCACAAACACTGCATTAGTATCTTCAGAAAATATGCTGAGAAAGCTGCAGCTTCGCTGTCCCAAATCAATTACCACATGCTTAAGCTGGGAGGGTATTCATTTGTGGGCACCGGGCAGCCAGTGGGAGGGTATTGATTGGAGTATAATGTCATGTGTAGCAGGAGAGAAAGATGAAAAGTGTTTTCTGCTTAATGGGTTGGTATTAAGTAGGTGGGAATGGCTTCTAATTAGCCAACAATTGCTGTGTTTCCAGGTTCCCTCCTCTCCCTCCTCCTGTCGGTCACCAGCTGCCAATCTGGCCCCATTTTTAATTTTTTTTTTTTAAATTTGGAGTTCATTGCTCACTGCAGTGAAAGCCTTTGTTTAAGAAAGAGGGCTCCCAGGGTCTCAGCTGCCTGGGTACAGCTTGCTGCCTGGGATGAGTAGCAACTGTCAGTTTATTTTATCTCAACCTTTTCATCATTCTGCTGAAACTGATCGACTGAAACCACCTGAGAGACCTGAGGATTCCGAACCTACAAGTCATTAGCTGGGACTGCAGTCTCTCACCGCCTAGCAAGTCAGCGGAACTCATCCTGAAATGCAGTCAACTTTAACCCCATGCTTCCCACCAACACACAGGAATTCTGTCCCTTTTTGTTTTTGAAGCTGAGTGGGTTGGAGAGGATTCCCTGGATGTACAGCCATATGCGTCAGGCTGCTTTGCTCTCTGGCTGAGGATGAGGATAATGTCGCTGTGACAGGCTTTTGTTATGGTGAGACCAGATTGGGGGACATCATTCCATCCACAGCACAAGTGAAGGTGGGACCGGCAAACATTTTACAAAGTGACTTTACAACATTAGGTCTTAGGGACCATTCTTGGCAAACTTCTAATATGCTAGATTGGAGTCTGATTAGGCTCGGGCCTGATCCACAATACAGCTGCTTATTGGGGTTCCCATTTCATTTTAGGAGCCAGTACAGAAAAATTTCCTACACACTTTAATAGTGACGTTTGAAAATCTTTTTAAAGAAAAACCATCGAACGTGTTCTACCAAGAATGTATCAACACAGAATGACACGATGAGAAAATTCTACTTATTCAGCAGCAGAGTTAATGTTACATCACACTCAGTGACTCAATGACACAGGAAACTCACTGAAAAAATGTGCTGTCACACACCACTGAGAGTTGAGGGCGGTGGATGTGTTTTACTTAACCACATTCCAACAAGCTTCTTGGGGAAGATGAGTTTTAGAAACATTTTAAAACAAAGGCAAAAGAGGATTATTTTTGGTAAATGGTGTGAAGTGACAGATGAGTTGCGATTAGGGAGAAAGTTCAAGGATTTCATTTGATTTAAAAATAGCTGTCAAAGGAGGTGAAAGAAACAGATGTATTGATCTAAGGTGCTTTCCACACTTCAGATGTGAACAATGAGTAATGTTCATCAGTACAAACACTGATAAGAAACGTTTTCTGAAGACCACCACACGGCTTACGTATATTAGTAAAATATCACGTATTCATGAGGAAAAGCTAGCCTTGCATATTATCACCTTAAAATTTTGAAGAAGTCCAGTTTTCATACATAAGGATCACCTGGCAAGTTTGTCCTTTCATTGAGACTCTGACTCAGTAAGACTGGTAAGGCCTTAGAACACACATCATGACCACCCTGCCCCGCCCACTACTGCCAACAGGTGATTGTGATGCCCATGGTCCTTGAATTGCACCCTTGAGAAACTGCCTAAGGCTCATTGTGAAGTTTGATTTTCCACAGGGTATCTTAAAATACCTGTATCATAACTGAAAATGCAACAGAATGTCTTGACTCACCAGTGAACAATTCTAATTTCAATGTCATTTTTCCTCATAAGAATCTTCAACTTGTAATTTCCTTAAAATAATTAAAAATGAAAAGGACTCTAGACAAAGCTACAATAGAAAAACACTAGAGTGCTTCACAGGCAGGAAATATTGCTTTGATAAACTCTTGAATCAATTATGTATTCTGTGTCACCAAGTAAAATATATTTCTTACTGTAGGCTTAAGTCCACAAGTTCACTGCTTTACATTCATCTGCAGAGATGTATGCACCCCCATGTTCACTGCAGCCCTATTCACAATAGCTAAGAACTGGAAACTACCTAAGTGCCCAACATCAGATGAATGGATAAAGATTTGGTACATATATCCAATGGAAGACTACACAGCCCTTGGAAGAGATGAAACCCTGTCATTTGAATCAACATGGAGGGAACTAGAGGGGATGATGCTAAGTGAAACAAGTCAAAAGAAGAAAGATAGATACCAGATGACCTCACTCACAGGTGGAATGGAATAGACAAAACAAAGGAACAGATGAAATATAACCAACTCTGAAACATTTGTAACAGAACTGAGGTGACCAAAAGGGAATGAGGCTGGGGGAGGGTGGGGGCAAATGGTGGCAGAGCCCACTGGACAATGGGGAAGAGCACTTGGGGATGTAGTGGAGGGCAGGGTGTGTTGAAATGTATCTAAGGAATGGGGAACCTATACATAAGAAATTATTTTAATGTGTAGAATAATCACTACAATAAAAAAATATCCCAAGCAAAAAAAAAAAGTAACTTGTTGGGAGAACCTTTGAAACTATGCAAATACCTTAATTCTTATACTTCAAAGCACTATTTTTAGATTCCGTGTCTATAGCAATTATTACTGTGGTATTTATCAAGTGGTGCTTTTCTATTTCTAGTTGTCTTTCTACATACAGTAAATGGAATTCCACTGTAAAAAAACAAAAATAAAACAAGTCCATCGCTTTACCACCTATTCTTCACACAGAAGCCCAAGTGATCTTTCTGGAAATTGCATCATAGTCCTGTTTTCAGACTGCAATGTCCATTTTTCATCACAATGGGAGTAAACTGGCTATCACTGTGGCTTGAAAGGCACATATTAATTGGCTGCCCCTCAGACCGAGACCCCACCTCTCCTGCTCCCTCAATTTGCTGCAGCCTTACTGGTCCTTTTTGCTGCCACTCAAACCAGCTTAGTGTCTCTGAGGGCTTCTCCCTGCCCGCCTGGACCTTCACATGGCTGGCTCCACCATTTCCACCATTTCATTAGGGGTTCTCTGCACATCCCACCTGTTCTGAGAGGCTTCTCTGTGTCTCTGTTCAAAATCTGTTTAAAATTGTCCTCCCCAAATCCAATCAAGTCTCTAACCGTGCTTGAGTTATTTACTGTTTCTAGTGGTTGCCTGTGAGGAACTCAATGTCTGTTTTCATGCGTAACATTTCCCTTCTTTAAGTGGAACGTTAAGGTTCAGTCTCATTCTACGTGTTGAAAAGCCGATGCACTTTCCCAGCATCCCTCGCTGTTGGGCAGGCAGGTGAGCTCGGCGCCCCAACCTGCTGCACAGGCCCAACTTTGCAAGGGGCCTGTGACTTGTCAAACCGGCTGTGCAGAGTCCTGATGGGCACTGCCTCAGGTGTAGGATTCTTTATTAGAACACGGCCTTCCGAGCTCTCAAGAAACTGACCTGCCCATGTGTAGGCGCTGGCTAACTTTTGTTCTGGACACTTCTCCCTGTTGGATAAATGGAGCTACGGTGTACGTGGTCCTGAAAGACTTGCTGTGTACTTTTGTATCCCTAGAAAATGGCAGTTAGTTCTTCTGTGAGCTTGTTACCACGTCTGTATACAATCACATGGATTTTAAAATAGCTACTGAATAATATTTTTAATTGGACCTATTCAAGAAATAAATTCTTTCATTTATAGGTCATTTTAAATTGGCTTTAATTTTGGTAAGATGGCCAATTATTTTCAGTCTTCCTCCAAAACCATATGTGAAACAGAATAAAGATGAGATCCCCAAAAAAGGAGCAATGGGTCGAATTCGGTCTACCTCTTGCTTACAAACGATATTTTGCTTGGCCTTTACTGAGAAAGCTACCTAGTAGGAAACAAGATTTTCTTTTAAAATTGAAAATTCCTATGCTAGATATAGAAAGTGACAGTATTATGCATAATTATCTGTGCCATTACACTTGCATAAAGATTTGTAGCCAGGAATGCTTATTAATAGCATTTGCGTGGTGAGATGAGACAGGAGACACAACTGGAAAGGCCTCGGGCATGGTCATCTATTTAAGCATCCACTCAGATTTTCAACATAATTAGTCATATAATTGTGTGCCTAAATCTAGTAGATCCATATAAGTAATTATAAATTATTAAAAAGCCTTGTCTGTAATGTTTTGCTGTCTACTTTCTGCCAATCACGTTACTAAATACAACACTATGTTCACAGTTCTATGTAACTTCAAATAAGATTACAATAGAAAACCCAGGATGAAGGTGAGTGAACAATCTATTCAGATAAGAGTCCATGAATATAGTTATTCCAACATCCATTGTTTTAGGGAGCAGTCTCTGATCAAATCACAACATCAGTATTTCACCTGTCCCTACTAAAACGCTAATGAAAAATATATTCCTTTTGCTTATGATGGATTCGACACAAGTTCTTTAATTTTTACTTTCATTATGACAAAGTTTGAACATAAAGCCTTCCTTTTCTATAGCTGATTTTTTCCTTTTCGTAATCCTGCTAGTGGTAGGCATTAAAATGGTTCAAATTAGAGTTTAACAGTAAAAATATAAACCTAAAGATTTTATGATGGTCATTTTGACACAATTTCCCATTTTTTTAATCTCATCAATTCTCTTCTTCCTGATGATTGATTTTGAAGCTTAGTTTCATTTTATTTCTCCACTGTTATTTTAATATCTGAGATCAAAATGTATGCAGACTCATGTAGGAAAAACATATATTTCTTCCCAGGAGTTATCTACTAAGCAAGTCTAAAAGACTTTTGAAAGTACTGAACTAAAACTTCCTTTGATCAGAGCAAAATGCACTTTATTAGCTGCTGATAGAGACACATAGACTGTCTTAATTCAGAGAAACCACACTTATCTCACTAAAGGCTAAAATTAACTAGCCCTTGTCTCATTTTAGGGGCTAAAACCATGTTAGAAGTCAATAAATGCAATCCCTTAGAGGCAGAGCACTTAAATGAGCTAACTTTGGTTTTCTCTATAGGTTTGACAAAGTTCAACTTTGTTTACCTTAAGGGCATGACAAAAGATTATCTATTTGCTTAGGTTTTCTGATTGAAGTGGAGAATGAGATGAAAAGAAAAAACACTGAGTACATCGTAGTGCTAAAGGATTTGGGATGGTGGATATTGGTCACTGATCATAATATTTATTTCATTTTGTCAGCAGCTCAGAGGAGTCCCAAAGTGAAAAATGTCTTCAGGTATATTCAGAGTGATTCAAAGATTCATTTCAGGAAGGTCAAGGCAATGGCCAGGATGGACTGTTATTAAAGTTAAGAAATGTGCTAGTACTTCAGTATTTCCTATCGTGAGGCCCACTGTACCCATCCTGGGAGGCAGAAAACATTCAGGAGGAGTGAAATAAACACTCAGATTGTTATTCAAGTCAGTCATCATAGTAAATCATTATAAATATTTCTAATTTCTAAAATAATCTTTTTAATGAAAAATATTAAGTTTTCTATTAATGAGGATAAAGAATCTACATTATAAAAGCATTCACTCTTGCCTGGGAGCTAAAAATACAGGGAGGACAGAGTATAAGAAATGAGAGGAAAGTAAATTCTGGGATAAGAGATTTCATTTTTGATTCAGGCTGTGCTTAAAAATATCAAAATTCATAATAATGAAAATTCCAAGGTGATAATTAGAATGAAAACCTCCCCCAACAATACACCTAGATCAGTAACACTTTGGCAAGAATTAGAAGTCAACAAAATGTGTGCCTTCAATATTTTTTTAAATATTAATGTTACTTCTTTCACTCAGAAGACATTGTATAGCTCAAGAATCACTAAAATTGTCCTATTAGATTCTTACGAACGGATTAAATACACATAGGAAAGGATCCTTCTCACCCCACATCCCCATTCTAGCAAAAGGTAGAACCTGTTTAACTAAGTTGGTACAGCATTTGGACATGGAAATTGGTTGGTACAGTAAAAAGACATGTTTACAAGTAGAGGTGAGAATCTTCACTGGGAATGAGACAAATAAAAATGGCTGACAGCAGGATTCTTCTAGAATTTCAAACCCTCCCCTTTTACTGGTACAGCGCCAGCATTTAGTCTGGTTTTGCTGTGGTTCAACCAACCGATACATTTTTCGTAAGTTTTCAAACTAGAAATTAAAGACAAAATTGAAATAAAACCAGATTAGAGAAATCCAGTTACATTTCTTGGAAGTGGTGAGTTCAGTATACACCAAGAGCTGTGAGCAGAATTTAAAAGAAGTATAGTTTTTGTTTGAGCAATCAAGAATTCTCTTTCATAGAACCAAGGCAGCAGATAGAGAAAGATTCTCAGAGGGAGGAAAGAGAAGGGAAAAAAATCTTTCAACCCTTGGGATCTAGAGCAACATTTCTGTTTCCCAATGAAGTGAGCATTAGCTTTTGAAAGGAAGACTTGATTCCTAAGGAAGCAGACTTGTCACTTGTGTTGTGGAAAAGATATGAACTGTACTTGAATGAGGAAATTTGAAATTCATGTTCAAATTCTGCCATCTTTTTTATTTATAAATTTGGTTACAATTAAGTGTGGATTGGTCTTTTTCAGTGTGTTTTATCTTTGGAATTATTTTCTTATCAGTTGCAGACACCATTGAATTCGCTAAGCTCTTTTTTCAAATGCACTGAAATGCACTTAATATCATAATTTAAATAAAATTAGCAGAAAAATGCATGTTTCTTAAGCTTTTTGACAGTAGCATAGAGGATATAAAGGATATATTTTTAATTGTCAACGCCCATTTGTCTTATTAAACTCATTTTCTATGACTAGAAAGTGAAAAATATCAAATGATTTTTAAGGGTCTTGCTTCTAAAAAATCACAGGCAGACCCACGACCTTCATTTTAGAAACCGATTTATAAATTGTCGCGCGGGAAATGACTATCCAGGTTCTCCCACTGGAGCCCTGCAGGCTATCGAGGGAGCCCTCAGAAAGAACCCTAAAGTTTATGGAGTCAGGGCAGGCTGAAGAAAGCTGCGGCAACAAGAACTTCCCTGTGGTTCATCATGATAAAAGAGTACTCAATGTTCGCAAAAAAATCAGAACAGATATGAATGGCTTTCTAGGACAAATGTTCTACATGAGGAGATTCAGCAATCCAGGCTGCTTCAGTCTCACGGCTCCATAACTTTTAGTAAGACTTCCTCTGCGATCACTGTAGCAGCTAAAGAACCAGCTGCAGGCTCTTGGTGGTGCTCCTTTCTGCTGACGGCAGGAGAAACTTGGCATCTTGGCCTGGACTAGTCATACAGCCCTACCTAGTCCCAGGGGCTGAGAGGTACAGCCTTCCATGTACTCAGAAGAGTAAAGAACCAGATACTACAAGCACTTGTGACTTCAACCTCCTTGAACACTGACCCCAACTGAACACTAAAAATTATGTGCAATGTGGTATGTTTTTCTGAAGGAAGGAGAGGAACCTTAGTTTTCATCAGATTGTTGAAGCAGGGAGCAATGATTACCTAAAAATTCTAATAAAATTAAGAAAAAAACACTCTTAAAATGTATAGATAAATATTAAAGAAAGGAAAGCTTTGAAACTCAAGAATAGCTTAGTGAAGTTGAATTTGAGGTCATATTCTCAGACTTTAGAAGACCAGTACATGATTATCTTGGCCCACACTGCCTGGATGAATTCAATAATACATTACATTACAATTGCTCTGGGTTCTGGCAGTAGATAATTTTCCAACATTAATAAAAAAAAAATCCTAATTGCTCTTAATAGGCTAAAGCACTTTCAGTCATTCATAATATGGGGTGAGTCAGTTCAGTCAGGCTGATTTATTCCTAACACTGTGTATAATGTTTTTACCCTTTGAAGACAGAGGTGTCCTAATTAGGAAAGGAGTTACACTGGGAGGAGGGTCATGTACATTCAGAACATGGGACATTTTTGCAATTCAGAGAGAATGTCACATTTGGAGGTACTGCCTAATGCTTGAAAAACAAATGTAACAAAAAGGTTGTTGAACAAATAGTCCCTGATTCACCTATGCCATGAACACTGTTAAGACGCCAGGCATTGTGCTAGCTGCTGGGGCTCCATAAAAACGCTAGTTTCTCCTCAGTGTTAGACAATGTGTCAATATTATTTGACATTTTACTGTTAAGAGTGCAGCGAAAAACAAAACAAAAACAAACAAAATTCAAGCTAGTCAAAAGTGGCTTAAGAAATAGGAAAATTTATTCCACATTAAAAAAATAGTGCTGAAAATTACAGGGTTAATTTAATATGCAAGAGTGTCATTAAAGATCTAGATTACGCCTATGCTTTCTTGCTGCGAAGACTGAAAATCCCAGTTTTCAAGGATGCTGGGAATAAATGACTTAATTTACTAAATATTTATCAATTTGATGTATTCTATATCACAAGCACAATAACCTCACAATAATAAAACCAACATCAATACTTGACAACAATTTAAAGTTTTTTTGTTTTTGTTTTTTGAAGGAGGTACATTTATCAAATTTCTCTGTTTTAAAGTCACTTGGAGTATACGCTTTATCTGTGATCATATAGCCAAATGGATATGTATTCAGAATCATTAGTTTTACTTTATTTTATTTAGCTTTATCAAGATCACTTTTGCTTTTTCAACTTTTATTTTTGTTAGGACTTTGGGGAAATGACTGATTCCACATCTGATATGAAGATGTATCTGATAAACCTGAAACAATTCCCATACCAAATAGCAAGGATACCATCAAAACCCACCAGGTATATCCGAAGACCGTCCGTGGGAGTCTGTGACAATTTTGGGAGTAAACGGTATCTAGGATAACAATAGCTCACTCATCCTAAACCAGATTGCTTTTTAATCTGAGGGGGAAAAAAAAGAATGAAAATCGAAACAATTCCCCTATAAAGAGATCCAACTTGTAGGCAACGGGAATATGGCTACTTAAACAGGGGGTTCCCAAAGCAAAAACTGATGGGGTGGACACCAAGACCTTCAGTCCTAGTACTGACTATGGCATGGTCATCCTGGTTGAAGCTAAACATGCCTTTATAGCAATCCTATTTCCCCATTTAATTTATATTGATTTCTACCTTTGTTATATACTCCAGAACACAGTTTATTATTTTGCCCTAAATAGTCAAATATTTTAAAGCAATTTTTAAAGGAAAAATTATTTATTTTTACTGGTGAACTTCTCATTTCCATGTTTATCATCCCTTCTTGTAAATACAGATTTCTTTCTAGATTCATTTTCTTTCTACCTGGAGGAGGGTTTTTTTTTTTAAATATTTTTATAGTGCTGAATATTTTATAGTGATGAATTCTCAGCTTTTGTATACTTGGAAAAAATCCTTATTTTGCCTACGTTTTTGAAAGATTTTTCAATGAGTATAAAATTCTAGATTTGATGGTTCTTTTTTCTTTTTAGTACTTTAACTAAGCTACTTCATTCTATTTTGATTTGTACTGTTTCCAGTGAGATATCTTCTCTTACCTTTGTTCCTCTGTATGTCATATGTGTGTCCTCTCCCACACATTCCCCAATATTAGCTGCTTTTAAGATTTTCCTCTTTGTCACTGATTTTAGACATTATGACAATGAGCTGCCTTTGTTTAGTTTTCTTTATTCTTCTAGGGCACATGTTTTGAGGGCTCATTGAGCTTCTTGGATCTGTGGGCTTTCATCACTTTCAGAAAAAAATTTCCCACTCATTAAAAAAAATTTTTTTTTTTCCTGTTCCCTTCTCTTTCTCCTCTTCTTTGGGCTCTACAACGTATGTACATATTAGGCTTCTTGAAATGGACCAATAGTTCTGTGACAGGCTCTATTTATTTTTATCGTATTTCTCTCTGTATTTAATTTTAATACTTATATTGCTATTTTCCAATTCATGAATCTTTTCCTCAATATTATCTAATCTGATGTTAATGTCATCCAGTTTATTTTTCATTTTGAAAATTTTATTTCTTTCTTTTAGAAATCTATTTTGGGCCTTTTGCTATAGCTCCCATAAGGCTTCAAGTCCAATCATTCTACTGCCTCCTTGATTATGGAATGAAATTTTCATAAATGTTTATGTCTGCTACTTCTATTACCTGTGTCATTTCTGGGCCAGTTACTATGAGTTCATTTTCTCCTCATTATGAGTCACACCTTCCTGCTTTATGGCATGCTTACATAATTTTGATTGGATGCCAGATACTGAGAATTTTACCTTGTAGGCTAGGCATCATTTATTTCTACAATTTCCTGGTTTTGTTCTAGGATTCAGTTAAATTACTTGGAAATAGTTTGATCCTTTTGATACCCTTTTCAGCTTTATTAAGCTATAACTGACAAATAAAATTATAAGATATTTAAAATACACATCATGGTGATTGAATTTGATACTTGTTTTTCAGCTTTGTTAGGTGGGACCAAAGTAGCCTCTCATCTAGAGCTAGTATTTCCTTACCAATGAAGTACTGAGTCTTCTACCTAAGTCCCATGTTTTGTGAGGCTTTTTTATTCTAGCTGGGGAGAGCCCAAACTATTCTCGGTTCTGTTGAAATTGGCCATTGTGCTGCCTCATTTTTTTTGCTGGTGATTTCTCTCACCTTTGGTAGTTTCTTTAAAGGCACATACTGATCAGCATAAAGATGAAGATACTCTGAAGAGCTCTGGAGTTCTCCTCCGGACAGCTCTTTCCTTTCCAGTACTCTTCATTGTGAACTCCAGCCATCTTGGTCTCCCTGAAGTCCCAGTTCTGGCTTCTCAACTCAGGGAGTCTACTGGGCTCAGCCTTGATTACTCTCCCTGTGCTACTGCCTGGCAACTTTCTTCGGGCTGGGAAATTTCATGCCGCTCAGTTCATTTGTTTCTCTTTTCCCAGAGATCACGCTCCTGTACTGCTGCCACCGGTTGTTCCGTTTCTGCACATATTTGCCTTACATGTTTTGTTTGCTTTAGTTGTTTAAGACAAGAGGGTAAATCTTTTCTGTGTTACTCCACCTTAACCAGAGTTCATCTTTTCACTGTGAATCTTTTTATCCAGATTTTAATGTAAAATGTAATCTTTTAAAATATTAGACATGGTTCCTACTAACTACAAAGTAATATGTAAGACAGTAAAAGTACAAAGAAAGAATTCTGAGCAGAAATGCTACAGAATTGGATTTTAGATCCCTGTTCTTGGACCCTGGAGATGATTGCATGACCGTACTTCCTTGGACATGAAGACATTTGAAAACCAACAGTAGACCAGGTAATTTCTTTGGTACCAAACAGCTCAGTCAATTCATGAGTCTACAAAACTCAGAAAGACTTCAAGAAGATTCTAATTCATCTTTAGATTTTGGAGGCAGAGATAACCACACATTAAACCACACATTAAAATTCATGAAGAAGGGATAATGATAAGGTATGAGGTATGAGGTAAGAGGTGAATGAGGTATGTTCAGGAACTGGAGGTCCCAAGAATAGTCTGAGAGGGCAGTGACTGGGGAAATGCTGAGGAGGAGAAGACATAGCGTTGAACTCAAGAACAAATTAAAAGTTTAAAGATGAAACAGTTCATTAGGTTTAGCAATTTCAGTTGTTCAAGGCAGGGAAAAGTTAATTGCACATGGCATAATTAGATAGCTAAAGATTTCTTTTTTTTATAAATTCTAGTAGAAGGCTCAAATATTTAATCGTGGCACTGATAAAATAATCTGACACGATAGTGTAATAGCAGTAGCAGCAGTAGTAATAGTAGTAGAAACCCACAGAAATCTGATTTTATGAAAGAAAAACTGCAAATAAAATGTTCTTGATGATCTAGTTTATTCTTACAGACTACGAAATACTGTATTTACTTAGAAGATGCTTTTACTAAGGAATTGTGGTCAATTCCAAAGGGATTCTCAACACCCTATTTTGAACCTGAGATGATTATTAAAAGAGACTTGAAGAGAAATATTTTGCCAAAAGTGACAAAGCTCACTGGTGTCCAGTCCAATATGGTGTTAGAACCAAGGTCACGGGACTCTTGGGTAACAGCTCTCCCAATTACACCAAGCTGCTAGTTTGATTCGGTCACATTTTTCAACAGAATCATCTCTTTATGTGCAATGTTTTTGAATATATTATTAGAGACAGAGGTTTGCTTACTGATGATAGGATGATAAAACCTGCTTGCTGACTTTTTTTGGCTAATTCAATTACTTTCCCTCATTTTTAGGGTTATTTAATAAGCAGAAGCAGTTGCTAATGTATAACAGAACACAAGACTTGTGATTGTAACCTTTTTTTGCATTTGTTAAAAGTCTTGAATTCATGACTGATCAAACAGCAAAGAATAGGGTATGGAAACAATTTGACTTTAAAGCAAGGCCCCAATATTAAGCCAACATAAACCAAAGAATAAAAGACAAATTCATGATCTTGATGGTTTTTCTTTAAGAGTGCTAAATGATTCATAAAACCAGAGTAATATTTTTAGCACTTAAGGAAACCTTTACATGTCATTTTGTAGAAAACTGTACATCTTTGAGTACTGACTGGCGAGTTTATTAATCCATTTCTATACTCAGGATTTGCATCCTATTTCTCTGACATAATCTGTATTTGGCTATAATAAAAACAGCATTAAAACTATATTGCTAATATTATCACTGAATTGGTTAAAAATATTGGCATTTAAATGGCTATAATTAGATTTCTAGGTGAACGGTACTGTTAAGTTGAAGCAGGAAAGCTTTTGCTCCTGGTTACTATTCCATATCTGGGTCTGTAATCTTTAAAAGGCAAGATGTATTAGCTTTTCATTAAAAAAAGAGAAATTTCTTGATTGTAGAGATAACAGTTCTAGTAAGGAAAATAAACTATATTCTGGAGAGAACAGCAGAAATTCATAGTCCCTCAAGCCTTCCAGAGCCAACCAATTTCTGTTGCTTCAGGCTTGAATAATTTTATTGAACTGCAATAAATTTGAATTCCTTCTAAATTCCTAAATTTAGGAGGAGAATCTATTATCATTTTGCTCTTGAAAAGAAAAGGAGGAAGCTGAAATCATTCCACCCATATGTAAATATGTAAGAGTATTAGGATGGTAAGAAAGTTCCTGTATTTGCTGCATTCACTCTGAAAGGTACAAAGATGAGAGACGATTGCTGGTGAATCACTGTTCTATTTCATCTAGAGACCCGAGTGCTCTCACTGCTCTATTCCCTTAGGGGGTCATGTTCCTCTGCTTAAAAGAATATCGCCTGCTCTGTGAGCTAATGATTTGTTTGGAGGATGTACGTCTCAGAGGTGATGATAACCGCACAGCTTTTATAATGTATCTTTCAAATCTTTGATCTGCATTTTAATGAATAGTTGGTACCCCTTAATAGCAAGATTTAAGATGCTTCTTCACAGAAGAAAGGCAAAATTTGAAAACCTAAAGACTACTCAGATTTCCAAATAATATTTCTGTATTCCTTCATTTTGTCAACATCGTAGGTGCTGTTGTCCTGCATTCCTCTGATAATTGGATGGTAATCAAAACACTGCCTTGGATCACAGGTGCTCTTTTTAATTCATATTTTCTGAGGAGGCAGGGAACGATGACTCTTTTTTTAAAAAGTGGTCAGTGCAAACTAGGATGTACATACTCATTCTGAATTCTGTTTAATTTGACAAATATTTACTTGGTATCTAGTAGATGTAATACACTGTGCCTCCTTTTGTACAGAATACCAAGAATCAGGGTCTGTTTTCAACAGACTCTCAGTCTCATCAGGCAGATACAGCAATTATGGAAATGATGGTGACGGAATGTAGAATTTGACAAATGTAAAATGGTTGGAGAAAAATGAATGACATTCAGTGTGGGAGGAATGGGGTGATATTCAAGTGAGATGGGGATCAGAGAGGATTTCAGGAGTTGAGAAAGCCCTTGTAAGATGAGTAAGGTTTCCTTAGATGTGGCTTCAGCTGGAAGTGAGGAAAAACAAGGTATACTGCCTGTGTGTTTGTGTGTGAGCGTGGGGGCTTATCTGGAGAGGGTGGTGATCACAGAGAGGCTGGGGAGCTTGAATGGAACTAGTGGGCAGGAGGGAACAATGCAGGTTTCTAAGTACAGCAAAGACAGAATAATGAGTGTGGCTTAAGAAATGTTTGGGAACATTTTAAAGCAGGCTTCTGTATATTTTGAGCTAAAAATATGTTTATATAAACAAGCAAGTGTGTTTAATAATGCCCTACACGTTTTATTTCCAAATAGAACAACCATCACTAAAAATATTAAACATGCAGTAGTCTGAGCATTAACTTCTCATTTATATCTAGATCTGAAACATTATTATTTTTCACTTTTATAATGACGTAGCTCATCCATGCAGAGATTTCTAATCTTGCTCAAATGAATCACTAAGAGGGTGTATTTTTATAGCATTCTGGAGAATTTAATCTTCTCCACTATATGAATAGCTGAGTTTTTATTGTCAGAATAATATTTTGAAATGCATCTTTAAAATTCTGATCCTAAGTTCTTTAGAATACACCATGCCCTTATTAACAAAATAAGGAAATAAAATGTAAAAGGAACAGAAATATAAATTTCCCTATAGAGTAAAAAAAAGCAAAAGCGATTTTTTAAAAGTCGAAATCACGCTTGCAACAAGTAAGACAGAGAGGACGAGAGCCTAGTCACACATATAACTGGCTTCTACATCTTCTCTAATTATTTCCTTATAATTGACACTTGATTAATTATTCACAAGGAAAAGTATATCTTAAAAAAAAGGAGAATTAGGAGAAATCGCTTTTCCATCTTAATGTTAAAACTTGAATTGATAAAAAATAGAAAAATGCTCTTGGAAAACAGTATAATAGAGTGGTTATTAATACTTGCTCTTGTCAATAAGGTCGAACACCGAACATTTTAAAAAAGCATAAGCTGAGAACCGGCATGTGCGACCACCTGGTGCCCTCAACTGCACAGGTCACGCCCTGATGCTGTGACTACCACGGGTCACCAACGCGACCCACAGCGAGCTGTGTGCAGCAGGACAGAGGAATGGCTCCGCCCACCAGCCGCCAGTGACCGCATGCGGTGGCGCCACCACCTGGTTCTGTGCCTCACCCCTGCATCACAGCTAGGCCAGGACGACAGCCCCACACACGTGTCACACCCACTAGAGAGAGTGCGGCTGTGCTTCATACAACTAAGCTTGGGTGACATGGGGGCTGTGTTCCAGGCTACACAAGAGATTGCCTGCACAAGACCTTCATTACATGACCAGGAGAGACAATCGACTTGCCTCCTAACCAGAAACAAGCACTGAGAATCATGCAAAACTGGGAGACAGAGGAACATGTCCCAAATGAAAGTGAAACAAAGTCCCTGAAACAGAAATAGGCATAAGCGAACTACCTGATGAAGAGTTCAAAGTAAGGGTCATAAAGAGACTCACTGACCCCAGAAAAACATTGGATGAACTGGGATCTTTAAGGAATATCCAAAGAGCTGAAGAACACAACGAAAGAGAAAAGTACAAGAGACAACAGAGTGAAGTGGACGGATAAGTGAGCTGGAAAATAAAGCAACAGAATCACTTGGACAGAATAGCAAAATGGAAAAGGGATTTTAAAAAAGCACACACACCTTCAGAGGCATCCGGGACAACATCAGGAGGAATAACATTCACCATACAGGGGTCCCTGAAGGAGAAGAGGAAAAGGGACAGAAAAATCAGTTGTGGGAATATTGGGTGTAATTTTCCCTACTCTGCAGAAGGAAATAGACATTTTAGTACAGGAATTTCAGACAGATCCAAATAGGAGGAATGCAAAGAGATCTACATCAAGGCACATTATAATTAAGGTGACAAACGTTAAAGAGAGGATCTGAAAGGCGGCAAGGGTATAGCAGTTTGTCACATAAAAGGGAAAGCCGATAGGCAACTGGCAGATTTCTTAGCAGAAACCAGAGGCTAGAAGAACATGGCATAGCACAAGCGCTAAACCAAACAAAACACCTTCCAACCAGGAATTCTTTAGCTAGCAAGATTAGCATTCAGAAATAGAGAGGTTACGAGTTTCCCAGATAAGCACAAGGTAGAGGAGTTTATCACCACTATATCAGCCTTGGCAGAAATATTAAATGGACTTCTTCAAACCGAAAAGAAGAGCATTAACCAACAAAAAGAAAACAAAGGAAGAAATCTCATGGGAAAAGGTAATGTTAGAATAAAAGGAGCGATCAATCATTGTAGCACAAACATGAAGATTAAAAGATAACAATAAAATTAATTAAAGCTATAGTAATTGGTCAAGGAATACATATAAGGATGTAAAAGGAGACACCAAAAACACAAAAGGGAGAAAGGGAATAAATTTCTTTTTTCTTTTAAGGAAGGTTAGAAATGAAGAAAGCAGGAAGGCAAGCAGGAAGAGGGGGAAGAAACGTTTTATTTATTTGTATCTAGTTGTACATCTTGGTTGTTCTCCCTGGCCTGGGATGTGAACCCTGGTCCCTGGAATGTATGTGGACTGCGCTTAAGCTGGAGGCAGTTGGCCAAACCACTACTACACCAGGGTGTGCCAGATAAATTTTTAAAGTGCAAAGTTTTGGCGTGTGTTCAAAGTTAACAAGTTATCAACCCCAAATAGAATATCATATCTGAAGTTTGTAGTAAAAAAAAAAATGCAAAACTTATAATAAAAAAAGAAAATGAAAAATAAATCTACACAGACAACTAAAGAAATCTATCAAGTCTCAAGGGAAGAAAGAAACAGCGAAACAATGAAGAAAACAATGAAGAGAATGGCAATAAAAACATATTATCAATAATCTTGTAAACTTTAAATAAATGATAAAGAAAAATAAATCTTTGCATTTGTGACCACACAGACTTTGAGGGGCTGAGGCTAAGTGAAATAAGTCAGAGGAGAAAGACAAGTACCTGTATGACTTCACTGATATGTGGAAGACAGAAAATCAAAGCTGACGAAAAAAGCAAATACAAACCCTTAGATCCTAAAGACAGAATGTGATTAACAGAGAATGGCGAGGGGAGCAGACGTAGCAGGTAGAGGGTGTGGACTGGATGATGGTGAACAGACTGCTGGAGGCGGGGGTGTCGCATATACAAAGATGTCGTGAGATGGAGCTCTTGTAAACCAATGTCATCCCAATATATAAATGAAAGAATTGAAACTGTCATTATTTGTAGACCATATTATCTTGTTATAGAATATCAGTCAAAAGAAAACTATTGGAAATAATAAATTCAGCAAAATTCTAAGATTTAAAATCAGCACATAGAAATAAGTTGTGTGTCTATATCCCAACGATGGAATTCTAAAAAAGACAAATAGAAAGTTATCTCAGTCACAATGGCATCAAAGGCAACAGAATACTTGGGAATAAAGTTAGCCAAGGGAGGGAAAGATGTGTACGAAGAAAACTACGACTTTGATAAAAGGAACTGAAGAAGACCAAACAAATGGAAAGACATCCTGGGTTCGTGGATGAGAAGAATTAATACTAGCAAATGTTCCTACAAGTCAAAACCATCTACATATTCAGTGCAATTTCTAATAAAATTTCAATGTCATTTTTCACAAAAATAAAAGCAATCCTAAAATTCATATGAAATCACCAGAGACCCTGAATTGACAAAGGGATCATAAGAACAACCAAGTTGTAGGCACCAGACATCCTGATTAAAAAAACAAAACCTCCAAATCCAAGAAAACATAAATGTATTTCATAATCTTTACAACTAATCAGTACATACTACTGAATATTTAAGACACCTGAAAAATGGTGAATTTATTCAAAATGAATTAATCATTTTCACTATTTCATGCTTTCCTTACACACCGAAGGTACAAAATAGCATAGGAGCTGCCCAACCTTTATGTACCAATTAATAAAATGAAAACTACTGACAAAATTTAAATCACCAGTGGTTGAATAAACTTTTAGAAAGAAAATGAAAACCTTCTAAAATGATTGAAAACCAGAAGTGTTTGCAAAGCCCTTACCGGTAATGGGGTCAGGGGTAATTTCTCCCCTCCTCTCCTTCCACGACAGTAGGCAGTTGAGACTGGTGAGGTCTGCAGATTCCACATAACTGTTCACTGTCTGCATCATTTGATGAGCTTTTGCTATTCCATAGTGAACTTTTGTTTCGTCCATCAGAGGCAGGTTTTCCATCTCTGCTGTGGTGTCAAAAGCTTGCTGAAAGTATTCAGAAGCTTTGGTGTAGTAGCCCTAAAAATGTAAGAGAAATATTTTTTTCTTAATTTTTATTTTACTATTCCATGGATCTGCAGACTTTGGCAGGTACCACACAATCTTTCCACGGTTTTAACAATTCAGCTTCAAGAAGAAAGGGATGGAAAACTGTGTCTCTATTAGATATGGTTCTTTTTTAAAAATATTTTTAAATTGATGTATCATTGGTTTAAAATATGATATAATATTCAAAGCATAGATTCACACTTCCATTAACGTGTGTATACACTCTGCCTACCAAACTGCGTTCGGGTTCCATTCCCCACATTTATTTTGATCTCTTCAGTTTTAGGGGAACTGTTTATTCAAATGCCTCATTCCAATTGAATTTACTAATTTAAACGGAGTCTCTCTATTATATCAATGGTAATTTTTTTGTTCAAGTAGACAATTCTTTGTATTATTTAAAGTATCAACAAAATTTATATGAGACTTAAGATTAATTAATTAGGAGAAAACACAACTCTACCAGAATGCGGATATAGCTGTTATATGATTGAGAAATAAATATAAATATTGAAGAGGAAAATAAAACTCATTAAAATTAAAGACTATTCTGTTAGTCATCAAAGATACAGGACGAAGTAGATGGACGTATATGACAATAATGCATAATTCTACTTTTAAAAGCAGAGAAGCATAAATAGCCAAGTTTTGTTCTAGTAGTACTTCTGAGTTTCAGTCTATTGTTTTAGTTGTAAATCTGAATTAGGAAAATTAGGGGCCATAAATAAGTTGACATAGAGTATGAATTACTATATATATTATTATGTAAGAATGAGCTCAGTCAACCATCCACCTATTCCCTGGACGAGCCCTATGAGTCAGGTCCATGACAGTATGGGACTTCAGCACGGGACATATTCTATATTTAACTAAGTATGCTTGCTGGCAGTGGAAGTATTCATATGCCTAAAATGTGCATTAAATTTTATTTAACAAGTACTTTCCCCCACCCTCTAAAATGGGAGCCTTGTAATTGGGTAAAGACATTTTCCCTCAAATTGTGCCTAGTATTGAATCTTTTAGAAACTAACAACATAAATTCCTCCAGTCTGAAACACTATTAAGGAAATACAACATGAATACTTCTCAGAGACAAGCATTTTTATACATACCGTCCTGGGATGAGATTTTGAATGTATATTATATTTCCAGATTTTTAATTCTTAAAGCATTTAAGTTGTCTCCAAAGGTTCTGCCCAGTCTTCCATAGTTCATTCTGTTACCAGCGAATCCCTCTGCTATTATATAATTGGGACGGTTCTAGTAATTACTCCTAGCAACCTTAAATATGAGCTTGAGAATATTCCAACGAATTTATGCCCTTCATAAATGCTCTTATTTGAACAGACAACTTCATTTAATGTTATGAGTATCACTGATGAGCATGTAGGAGACAATTTCAGGACTGGGTCTTGATGACATCATAGACCTTGAAATAAAGCTTGAGTTATTACACAATAATACAGAACTTTTATGAATTATTCTGATTCTTACCAGATCTTTCTTAGGTTCTAAACTACCACTCTATCCAATGAACAAGCTCAAATTAAATGGATTTTTTTCATTACTAAGGAAGACTAATTTCTTACATATTTCCCCCAATATTTTGTGTTGGGACTACTATTATTTTAGCCATACAATGTTTTTCTTATGTTATTAGGGAATGCTGAATATCATAAAAGGTCCAGATCTCATCATTTTCCCTAAAACGTCTCATTTGACCACTTTACATTAATGGTATACTTTCTAGTAACAATCCATGAAAAGATCACATCACAAAGGTAGGATGGGTAGAACAATTTCCATGATTATATAGTAAAAGATAAAAAAAAAACAGGGTAAAGGATATTTTTAAGATGTGTTATGAATCTTATACTAGGACTGTAATAGTTACAGAAAACTGTAACACCAATAATTTTCCAAATACAGTTTTGGATTGTAGTTGTTGACATATTGTTTCTTAGAAATTAGTGTTATGAATAGAAGTAGAATGAATACATTGCATGAATAATAGGAAACCAGAAGAGGTCAATGGAGGGCAGTTTGCAGATAAAAGGATAAGGAATAGCAATATTAGATTAGTTTTTAAAGATTCAGCATAAGTTTTCAAAGTATTAAAATACTGTACAAAAATAAAGCTTGGAATTGCAAAAGTGAGAGAATTTACTCTCTGATGGTATTGTTGGTGACAAACTTGATTGACTTAGTGAATTCACATGGTTTTGTTCACCAACTCTGTGTGGGGCTCTCTTCTAGACACTGGAATAAAAATAATAAACAAGGCAGATATGGTCCTGTTCTCATTAAGCTTCCATTCCAGTTAAAAAAAAGCAGTAACAACAAGAAAATATAACAAGAAAATATAAACAAGAAAACTATGAGGTGAGTGCTACACGGAAAACTGAAGTGAGAGAATGACCTGGACTGCCAAGGGAAGGCCTCTCAGAAAATGTGGCATTTAACCTAGCTCTGAATGTCAAGAAGTCAGCAAAGTAAAGTTAGAGCGCATTCCATGTGAAGTTATGTCGACGTCAAGCGAAGGCAAATGTCCTAAACCAGCAGCATTAACAAATATGAAAAAACAGCAAAGGTGAATTTGGGTAATAAAATAGAAAGTCAGGAGAAAGTTAATCAAAAGTCCATTATGGTCAATGTAGTTCACTAGTAATGGCCTCGAATGATATATTTTTATTTTAGACCTTTTTCTCTACTTTCTCTCTTCTGTCTCATAATTAGTCTGTTGCACAATTCCATAGTTCCTTTAGGATTTCTCTTGGAATTTGTCATTTCTTCGGAGGGACCAAGCAGGGTCAACACAGTTGGATTAATAAAATAAGAATGTGGAGCAAGAGGGATGAATGTCAAGTGTCAGCAGACAAGAGTCAACTGTTATAATGAAGTTCCTTTAAATTAGATATTTAAAATCTTCTTCAAATCTGAAATCATTTAGAGAATCTGCATTGACTATGAAGATATGAATCCACGTTAACAGTTTCTGGTGACTGTGTCCAAGATGGCACTCAGATCCTGGAAGAAGAGGAAAAGTCCTTCTCTTCCTAGTCACTGCCTTGTGTGTTTAACTAAATCCTGAAGTCCTGAGGATATTATACTTAACACTGTGGAACGGAAGTTCTGTAAGGCTCTCCCTAGCAGGAAACACATGTACTCACTTTTTCATTGTAGATGTCTCCAAGCATTGTACTTGCTCTTACAATATCGAGTTTTTGAAAATTGTTTCTTGCAATATTCACTACTTTTTTCAAGTATTTAATTGCTTCTGTCATCTCTCCTTGGCTATAGTAAGAAAAATAGGAAACCGTTAGAGTATCTTATCATTCAATGTCATAGTGAAGAGAAGAATCTTTGCTTTAGAAAGCGTAAGACAGTTATCAATATAATTGAATTCAAAGTATAAATATAAAAATTTAAAAATATGTGGTTTGTCTTCGTTGTAGTATACTGTGAACTAAAACATAAACCTTTAAACCCTTGTCCATGGCTGGTAGGAATTTAAAATGGTACAGCTGCTTTGGAAAACAACTTGGTAGTTCCTCAAAAAATTTAACATAGTTACCATATGACCCATGTCAGTTCCACTCCTATGTATATACTCAAGAGAAATGAAAACCTATGTCCACACAAAAACTTTTATATGAATGCTCATAGCAGCAATATTCCTAATAACCAAGAAGCAGAAACAACTCAAATGTCTATCCACTGAATATACAAGCAAATTGTGGTACATTCATACAATGGAATATTATTCAGCCATAAAAAGGAATAAAGTAGTGATACATGATGCTACCATGTGGATAAACCTTAAAAACATATTAAGTGGAGGCACTAGCCATAAGAAAACCCATATATTGCATGATTACATTTAAATGAAATGGAACAGACAAATCCATAGAAATAGAATGTAAGTTAGTAGTGACCAGAGTGTGAAGAAAGGAGGGAATGAGAAGTGGAGCTTATTTTTGGAGTGAAGGACATGATTGAAAATTAAACAGTGACAATACCTGCTCCATATGGTGAATCTGCTAAAAAAAAATACTCAGCTATAGACTTTAAAAATGGTGTATAAATTATATCTCAAAGCTGTTACTTAATAATATCTCTAAAAAGGTTGAAATTTTCCACACTTTTGCAAATAAAGTCAGCTATCAGTGGGAAGGCAAGTGTAACTTGTAAAATACCTACTGGAGGTATTAGAAGAGAGATGATGCAAACAGGCTATTCCGAAGTTTCCCCAAAGGACTCCAAAGAACGAGATGCAGACACAAGATGGAAGGAGCCTGGCTTCTGGAAGGATAGTACGAGTATCTGACGAAGTGAAAGAATTTATAAAAGCGAGCATGCCTGGTGGTCTAGTGTCTAGTACACCCCAGGAGCATCCCACATACATCCTAACGTCATGGGTGAAGACCCAGCGGCAGGGAGAACAACCAATGGGAGCAACTAAATAAAAATAAAGTGTTTCTTCTGCTTCTCTCTTCCCATCTGCCTCTTCATCTTTATTCCTGCCTGTACTGTTCCTTATAAAAACAACAACAAATAAAAGAAAGTATCTAAGCAAGATTAAGATTTTACAATGATATGCCATCAGAGCAAGCAAATGACTAGAATTTTTCTGTGATCATCTCGTTAGCTTATAATACGATAAATTTCAGAAGAACAGATTCATACCTCAGTCAATGTGTGTGTTATATCGCACCAGTCACCAGAGTTCTCATGCCAGTCATCACTACCATTTATATTCTTTCAACCCTGGTTCCCACCCTCCTTCCCATTCCTCCCCTCTGAGAACCAGAGTCCTGAATCCAGGATTCTGAGAGTTTCATTAGCGCCTTCATTTCGTTTCTTTATACTCCACACAGGAGTGATAACAGCGGCAGTTTTCTTTTTCTTTCTTATACTGGCTATGTTTTTCCTTCATGAAGCACATGGTTTTAAAGATTTCAATGAATTACATTCCGAAACGCCTATGATTTGTAATCTGACCTAAGTCTGAGTCCCAAAGACTCAGGAGCTCCTCACCATCTGAATGCCGCCCCCACGGACATACAAATCTTAGTGGTAAAGGGAGAGAGGAGTGGCGAGGGGATGCAAATCTCCTAAAGGAGACAACTATTGAAACTTAGTGTAAAGACACAGGCGTTTTCAGGGCCAGCTTTTGTACTGTTCCTGTGAACAGTCAGGGGCCCACAGAGAGAGGTACAGTCTTTAGAAGGACGATTAGGAACCGTCATGAAAAAGATGTGAACAACCAATGAGACAGACAGTGATTTCTGAAAACAGCTATACCGAGATCCAAAAAGTAGCCTGCTGTGACTGCCTTTGCAGAGACAGTAGAAGCCGAGGTCCATCTCAAGGAACATTCGAGGGCCAATTCGAAGAGCTATGCTATGGAGAACGAAAATGTTATGAACGAAGAGCGAAAGGATTTCAAAGCAATGGCTCCAAAAAAGCATGCTGAAGAAATTCGGTATCTGTTGTCTGGATTTACTTTTCCTTTTGTCAATTCCTAAATCAGAATTGTCAGTCTAAGACTAATTGCAATTGCAATGTTAAATCATGTCAGAATAATTGAAAAAAATTTTATTCATGTGCTAGTTACTGCAGAACATGGTTTCCGTTCCAAGAGTATCAGTGTGAATTTGGAGAGACAGATGTATAAGCTCGTACGTGAATGGACGACGATAGGTACTAGAAAGTGTCATGGAGCTTCGAAACCCAGAGCACATTCATTTGACTTTTCGCAAGAGCCAGTGCAGTATTTGTTGGGTCAATTTGGTCTTATGGTGCAGCCAAAGGAATGTGGAGGCAAATCCAGTGAGTACAATGGTTATCTCAAAGTATTGATGGATCTTTGAAAAACCTCTAGCCTGTACTGCAGAAGACATCCTTGAATTCTGTGTTGCATAAAAGGGTCAGTGCTGCTTATGGGTCACCAGCCCGAGGTCAACTCCCATCTCTTCCTCCTCCGGCATGGTCTCCAGCACACGGGCTGAGAGTCACTGCTGTCAGAAGCGTCCAAGCTTCCTTCAAATGCATCTAGCACTCTCAGCTGGTTTTCATTCTCTCACTTCTCCCAGAGCTCTCGTTTTCCTTATATCTCACTGACACTGAAGCAGAGGCCCACCTGAAGTGAGCTACTTCCAAACCCCTCTCTAAGGCCTTCCTCTGCCTTCCATCAAATGGGCAATTTCATAGAGTACTGTGGTGTGTCCAAACTCCTTATATGCTCATTTCTGGAAAACCTATATTTCTAGGCCTGATTTCGCCCCATTCTCCACATCCACATTTCCAATTGTCCAGACATACTAAGCAGGCAAAGAGAGACAGTCCCTGCCAAGTGATTATCTCCAAAGGTGTTGCCTAATGATGACACTGATGAGATTTTTGGCATTTCTCTTTAGGAAACTCCTTTACCGTGTAGTGGTATAAAGCATGCATAAGTAGTCAAATACATTTTGTTAATCAAATAGTGATTCTCATCATAGATATTATTATTGTTTTTTCTAAATGTGACTTTATCCTTTCGACTATTTCCAAAGCTCAAACCCACCTCTCAAACAATGACTTGTGGCTATTGGGACTATCAAATGAATCAGCCACAGCTCAGAGGGCATTTCAGAGGAGTTCCATTTTAAATAGTATTAAAGGGATCAACTTGCGTGACCTCTCCAAACCTGATGAAGACAATCATTTCATAGATAAGATGTTTGTAATTTTGACTGCTTTAGTTACAGCATTCTATGGTGCATATGAGAAAGATGAGAACCCTGCTTGGCCTCTTAGATGAATAACTTTGATTACATCTGTACTTTCTCAGCTTCAGTTTTCTTATTTTTAAAATGGCTCTTAGTTATCATGAGATGAAAAATTACATATATGTATATCCTGGAACATAGCAAGGGTTCAACAGATGACAGCTAGTATTATTATTATCTCTCAGTGAAATAAAAGGCCATCATACCTACTCTCTACTTGCTGGTATCCATCACCAACTGAAAGGAAAAGTCAATTTAGCTCAGTATCATCTTTTGGAAATCTTTCATCATGCAATGAATGAAACACTATATTGTTTGTTCACGCTGCAAGACAGTCCTGGTGTCTGTTTCCTAAGGGTAGGCGGTCAAAGAACTAACATTTTCTTTACTGGAGTACTTGGTACCACCAAACACATTCTTCCACTTCTCTACATACAGACCACAAACAGAATGAAATTTCACCGTCTTGATGGTGTGGACATTGTTTTTTTATCATTCTGTCCTCACTTTTTACCATAAAATTATAATCTACTTTCAAGCCTACCTCCATTCTCCAGAAAAATTGTGAATTATTTCAGGAACACTTCAAATGCAGACATAGAATAAAATACCATGATAGGGCACTTTAAATATTTACTTCAAATATTTGTTTTGTGGAACAACATAAAGGGTACTGAGAGAGCTTGAGAGAATAAAAATATTAAGAAATAAAATATTGTACCACATAGAATTTTGAGCCAACTTGTGGATTTCTAGGACTGAAAATGTTTATAAATTGATGTTAACTCTCAACTCTTTCTTGTACTGTAATATTCAAGGAAAAAGTATTCAATAAGAAAAAAGGTAGATACTTCTTTGTACATCACTTTAAAATCTTACGGGGAAAATTATTATCATGATGATTATTTTGAGCTAAAATGTACTCACTGAAGTAAATTTATGTTCACGTTCCAAAAAGCTGATATATTTTTGATGGGAGTACATTTTTACATTCGGTTTGGTCTGCTGAGTATTGTTAAATCATATCATAAACAAACAAACACAAAAGTTGAGCAAATAAGACATACAAAATAATATAAACAAACTTATTGCTGGGTGAGTTGAGTGTTTTTCTCCCAAAGAGCAGCAGCTCTCCAAAACATCCAAAATTATCTAGAACTTGCTCTAACAAATAATGCTCGAGGAAAAAGTCTATTATAAATTGCCTGCCTCGTTCAATGAATGTATAGTTCTATAGCCAGCGGATATATAAACATCTGAAATATAAACATTGCATGTTGCTAAAGATTTTCGAAGGTAAAGGTTAGCAATAGATTCAGAGGGCAGGCTTTCTCTGTCAGAGAAAGAGTCAAATATTTTCTTACAGAAAAGCTACAGAAGGTCTGTACACATAGAGGACAAGGTTAAAGTGTTAGACAAATATTAATTCCAGTTTTCTATATGCAGTACACAGGTGCAACTTGCACAGCATATTATATGGTATAATCATTAAATTCATTCAACCAGACCTTAGAGAGTTAAAAACATATATTCTGAGGAACAGGACTGCTCGGTCCAAAGAATGAGAATGAAACAGTGCAGAATATTTGTGTATCAAGGTGATTCCAGTTTCCAACTGGGAAAACAGGACTGTTAACACCCACATCCCCTGACAACTGTCCAATTATGTATATCACACTTGGCCTACTGTTTGCAGTAGAAGTAATCAATAAAGGATGTGGTTGAGTGAACATAGATTTTGGTTGAACCAATGCATGAAAACTTAATCATTTACTCAGAGAGAAGAAATCAAATAGGGCAGAGATGAACCAGCCACTAAGGGGTTTGTTGATTGTGTCACTAAGTTTGTGGGCCACAGATGAAAGGAATATGGCAAATGGAATCAGTGACAGGAGAAAATGTAAAAAAGCTATTCTTAATTTCATGAATTAATAGAAATGTTTTGATGTATTTTGGGGGGTCATTTTTAGGAAAATTTCGCATCAAAGCTCGGATGTTCCATTTTAAGAATCTATGAAAATTACTAGGGCATGTCATTTCTCTCAAGCAGGAAGAAATTAATTTTCAGCTGTAACAGAAAGGTAATTTCCACACTTGAAACTCTGGACTGATTGATTTAAAGATCTCCACTGTGGAAAGTTTTCTAGGAAATAGTTCAACCTGAGTTTGTGAGAAAATTCATATGGAATAAACTCAGAGTTACTTCATTAATAACTCTAATGCTAGGACTGTGTTTAATTTCACCAAATAGACAACTGTGTTACCAAGTCCTCAGTCTTAAGAGAATGTGGCTTATTTTTCAATTGAAGGCTCAGTATCAAAATTCTTAGGACCATTTTAGAAGCTTCGAGTGTTAGACTTTATTCACCTTTCATGCACACTTGGCTGATGGCCTTAGACACACACTTATCCTAGATGTGGTTATTCTCTTCCATTTCTTTTCAAGAGATAAAATGTTTAGAGATGGGGCTACCATTAGCAAAACTTGTGCAACTGCACAGGTTAGGAAAAAGATTTAGACGTAATGTTAGGCCTCATAGGCAGTTTGATTTATTTCTCAGCTTCCACCACCATCATTTTCCCTGTTTTGTTTGTGACCCATTTCTTGCCTGTGGCTGCCTCTCCGACGACAGTTTAGGACTATGAGAGAGACACATGTATATGTGTGCACATGCTTGTATGGAAGAATACCAAGCCCTTGAAGGAAAATTTATATCAAAACATTCCTAGCAACTAGTGGGCTTGATTTAATAAGGCTTCTCAGATATCTAGGCTGTGCTGTCTGTCTGTACAGAGTTTTTGTTTTGAAACATCTATCCATCGACAGATGGTATTCATGTGCTATTCTGCACAAATGGTGAAAGACTATCCCAAGGTTTACACTCCTCCACGTTCCTCTGTCACACTGACAGGGCTACAAAAGGGAAGCTTTCAATTAGGAAACCTGCTCTGACCTTGGGACACTTTTGCTCTATGAAGTCAATAAACAGAAGCATTTCTGTACTACTTTGTGCCATGCACCATGTTATAAAAATAAGAATCTAAGTGTGCCATACAAATCATTGATGGCTACCTCGGTACTTTAGTAAATGGGAATTTTTATAAGTGGGACTTGTTTCATCTGGTATACAAGTTAGATGGGCCCAAATCTTCTTGTCCATTATGTGTTTGCCTCGAGGCAGACCGCTAGTTGTGACAGTGATGGAACAGAATCGTCCCATTCCTATCAAAATCACACGTCAATTCATGCTCTATCACATATAGAGGTCCTTTCCCAAATACCTAAACTCCAAAGAATACCTAGCAGCCAAAATAAATCATTAAGTAGTTTGTTGGTGTCAATATGTCAGATAATAGGTTACCTCTCCACCAAAAATTCAAGACTTGGAATAGAAACTAAACTATTCCAGATAATAGCTTAGATAACCAGTTTAACTAGTTCGACTTACTAAAGACAACCTCATGTGATCTCACGACATTTCAACAAAGATACCATCAGTTACCAAGGGAGAGTTCTAACCCTGGTCCTGTCCTGGAACTAGTAAATGTTCAGTGTATTTTATAAAAGAAATGTCTTCCCCTGAAGTTTCATCTCTTTAGTTTTGTTGGAACATGATGCTATTTTGTAAAGCTCATATTCTAAACACGTAAAAGGTGCATTTATCTAACTGTACAGGGTTCGGTAGGGATTGCAATTATAAAGCAACACAAATAATTCAACCTTCTTCTACGGATGCTGCGAACCTGACATCATTTCTACTGGACAATGTCAACAGCAGAGTTGAGTAATTTAATAATCAAATGAGCCGCACAAAATGACAGAGTTGGTGTGTCCCAAATAGACATTAAATGGAATGAATTTCTTCTTTTGTCCAAACATCTGTACATTTCCAGGTGTTATTTGGAAAGTAAACACTTAAGGGACAGCTGGGTGGATCTTCCATGGGACACTCACCAGCCTCCTTGGGGAAGGGCTGCAACATTCATGGGTCGCTCGCTGGTCCTGTCTTCTTTGACTAAATATCCACACTCTTCTTATAAACATGCCTGTGTCCCTACACCATGTTTTCCAGTAGAAGATGGCATTTCATTTTATTTACTATTTTGAGAGTACTTTTCATTTCATTGGCATTTTAATATTTCATCATTTATTTAATATTTAATGATTGCTATATTGGCAATTGTAATTTCATAATGATCATCTACTTTCAGTTCACTAGGTATTTACAGTTTTTAAACTCCTTTCAAATAACACTTTCACATTTTGACAACACTGCCTGTATGTGGTTACAAGTGAACCACTAATGGGAAGAAATCAGAACTTGACACAATCTCTATTGATTATCATCATTACTACTATCATTACTGAAAAGCTTTCTCTTGGTGATAAGGTAACATACCAAACATCAAGGCCTTAACTTTGATCACTTTAATTATTTACAGTCTATCTTGGTTTAAATCATAATGCTACAATATAATGCAACGAAACTGGAGTACCCAATGATCACAAGAGAAGGGCGAGTCTTACATATTTCCATGGAAAATTTTGTTTCCGAAGTGGTTTGTGTATACTTTGGTTAAATATTCTGCTTCGAGTGGAGTATTGGGAATATTATTTTTGCATCCAACTGTTTATCCTGATACGCCCAACGGAGAGATGTCTTAATGGAAGAAGCATGATTGAAGCCTAAGTGGAAACTTTCCTCAAAGAAGAGATCTGGAAAGGTTATGGTTAAGCCATGGTTACTGAAGCATATCATATATTGCTGTGCTCGTTGCTTTTTTAACCTGTGAGATGTGACCTGATTTTTCCTTTTCATTCAAGGTCATCACAAAGCTCACGGAAAATCAAAAAATAAAATAATACAAAGGAGGAACAGACAAAGAAGACTGTAGGTGCACGTTTCAAAAGACCACATTGGCTTAAAATAACTTACGATGAAAGGGTCACTTAAGAAGGGCAATGCTTAAAATTTAAGCAGGCAGTAATGGAAAGCGACAGACCTCAAACAATTTAAGCCTTTCACGCTTGAGTGAATTCACAATGACAGCAAGACAAGGATGTGCTAACGTACCTCTGCAGGACCTTGGCGATTGCTTCATAGGCTCTCCCCAGGCTGAGATCATCATCCAGGTCTGCAGAGATTTTACTGTATGTGTTAAAGGCCTATCAGGAAGAGAAATACATATTAAACATATTGCATTGCCAGATACACTGATGTGTCATTTCATAACAGAAAAGATTAAAATTAATCGTTGCTTTTAATGTCTCTATAAAATACTTTTTTGGGTATTAAAAATTCATGCTGGTTTGTTTTATTTTTATCTGTAGCAAAACTTGTTTCATAGCCATCTCTTTAAGCCTTGACAGTGAGGTCTTACTTTCGTAAAAATAATTCTTTTCCTGCACAACCCAAAATCTTCCAATTTATATAGCTTAGGTATGAATAAATAATTGAATGGCTTACAACATTATTTTAAAATATGGGACTATTATCTAAGGTAATATAAGGCAGCTTATGATATTCAATGACGGTAGCTTAAATATCACTTTTCTTTCTATAAATAGCTATTTGAAAAGCATGAATTTAGGTGCCGGGCAATTTCTAAATCTATCATTTTATTAGCTGCATATCTCATAGTTTGTACATGTATTCAGCACACACCAAAATATTTCTTACAAATGTACTTCATTACCAACAATCTCTTCAATAATCAAAAGATTACGAGTGCCACAGCCAAACATATGATCTTAATTTAATTTAACACTGACATCATCTGAATGTATAATTTTCCTTTTTATTCATTCTTCCTTTCAATGCCAGCAGGAGGAAAACACGTACAACAAAATCCTCATTCTTTCTTCCTCCTTCATTGTGACTTGACCCAATCTATTACACACATGAGAACACAGGAAATCCCCAAAGACTTCTATGGAAATCCTTTTTGCACATTTTTATGAAAGAATTAGTGAAAGTCATTTGACAGCTTTGGGAGAGAGTTGGTGTGAGGGACGACTTAACTATTCACTGGGCACTGTTGCCTGAATCAGGCAGCTTAGAAGATGTAAGTATAAGTCTGCTATTTGTCTTTACCATCTTAATAGTATTTGGAAAGGGGTACCTCAGAAAATTTGGGTTTCATGTGCTTTACAAGTGACTGCTTGACATACACTGATATGAAAACTTACTGACCCGTATTTGACCCAGCATTTAAATTCCCCACTAACCCTTCAAAGGTCAAAATTTTGATTCTTATTTTTAAGTCTCTTAATAAGTCTTGTATACACCTGAGAACCTTCTTTGCAGTCTGACTTACATAACTGATAGCACTTAGATTTATTTAGATATAACTCAACATAGCCCTTTTTAAGTGAAGCAGCAGAACTCCTGAATTTGGGGAATTTATGAAACCTACTGAATCTAAATATCAAAACGTTTAGGAAGAGATGTTACAGTGTTTTATTTGGTCTATATATTTTATATGACTTTCTAGGACTTTAAAGACTGAATATTATATTTTGTGTGCTGGAAAAAAAAAGCTTGTTTATTCAGTGAATATTGTTACTCTGTGTGTCAGGCGCCATGTTAGTCCCTAGGAAATCTTAAATAGAAGCGAACATGCTTGCAGCCCTTAAGGCCTTCACAGTCCACTGGAACAGAGCTTGGACTGATACAACTGTGTGAAATGGCAAGGACTGAAGATAGACTTCTCTGGGCTTAAAATGCACCTTTCTCCCATCCCCTGGCTATTGTGGGCTCTGAAGCAGTTCAGTCACATCCAGAGGTGCCCGTGGTTCCTCAGAAGGGTGAATATTTTGCTCATCAGTAGGCTCCTTCAGTGCTGGTGGCTCCTCTCCAAGACCAGCGTGCCCTGTTTCCAGAGAGAAACAGGGCAACAAACTGCTCAGTCTGGATTTTGGTTTGGGCCTCAGACTTGATTCTGCAGAAGCTTCCTCATGGAAGCTTAGAGGAAGAAGACACCAAGTGAAGTTCTAATTTGTCCACATCCAACACATTTGGGCCAGGATGCTCCGAGCTGAATTTCCTCACAAGTAAAACGAAGCTCTGCCTCTGAGAGCTGTGAGACTCCCATGAGGTAATAGTGTTACAGGAGTCTTCGGGAGGGAATCTCTGGTAATCCTGTTAATCAGCCATCAACGAACGAACTCTTCAAGTCAAGACAACAGATTTTGTTTCTGGCTTGAGTTCATTTATGTCCTCAAACACTTTACCTAAAAAAGGAAATGTATAGGCAGTAGGAAGAAAAGTGTCCATTATTGGCCCAGTGACAGGAAGTCCATATTGAGGAGCTCATCAAAGGAAAGTCAGAACCACTGCTCCTCAGAAATGTGAGCTCTACTGGGTGAGAGAAAATCGGGTGAAACCACAAGGAAACGACAAGGCAAACCTAACAAATTGTTGATTTGTGAACTCCAACCTAAGGGGTATAAGAAGAGCATTATTCAGACTAAAAAACAAACAAAATCAATGAAAGTGGAAAAATGAGGTGAAATAACTCATTCTGTAGAAAATAAAGATGTTGTACATGGATCTTAAGAGTAGGCTATCTCACCTGTTTTTTTAAAATAGGCAAAGTATAATATACAAGTCAATAAATATTGATATGTGAATCAATAGGGAAAGAGTGGCGCCATCTTTACAAAAAATACTCCAAGTGAGAAGACACAGTACACAAAAGAGAGAGCCACTGTATTTGACTGACTGTCCCTAAGGCATGCTATATAAATCCAGGGTCTGGAAGGTTAACATCTATCACTGCAAAATACACTGATAAATTGAAAATTCACTTACATATCTTTAAATTTTAATGGGCAATATACTTCATCAACCTTTGTCAAAAGACAGAGGGAAACACTGATTATACATGCTACCATATACATTTTAATGAACATCAAATTGTGCATGATTTTGAGGTCATCAAAGTGCAAAAGTCAGTTCTTATTCTTATTAAAAATTGAGTATTACATGACCACTTGATCAGATTTGTCCAATAATTTCAGTAAATAACAGATGAGGAATTGAAAACAATTTCATTGAAAGTTTTAAAGCGATGAACCTTATCTTCCCACTAGAATAATACTGATTTACTTGGAAAGATGTTTTCCAATGCAATCAAAGTTCTTAAATGGGATAATTTCTATTGGTCTCCTTAAAACAAAACTAGAAGAATATTTAGTTTTAAAAAATGAGAGTGTGCAAAAGAATAAGGCTGGCAGTATGCTACAAATTCTTTGAAGAGTAGTTGGCTCTTAAATCAGCTTTTAAGGATCATTCATTACTTTCACTGCAGTAGCCTTTCAAGGGAGCACTGGATTTAAGTCGATTGGCACCTTTCAACAAAATGAATGATATAAGTGTGTGTGTATATATTATACATATATATAGATAGATAAGAGAGAAATATTAAAGGAAAAAGAAAATAGAAAACTATCCTTGCTCTCCCAGAAGATAACTAGAATGAATTCTGTGCCTGTACCTGGTACACATAAGAAGGTTATATGTGAATATACAGGCAAATGAACAATTTGATGTTGACCTCCCCCCCATTCATGTTTTACTCTATTTTCCCTTTCCTTAAGCCCCTGCTGTTTTCTCTCTAACAGCTTATTTTGGACAATATTGAAACAGAAAACAATTCTAGCCTCATGTTCTTTGATATGCTTTCATAACTAAAACTTACTTTAAACCACTACCCTGACAATCATTCTTGGTCTAACTTCCAAATGAGATAGACTTTTCTCCCCACTTCTCTGTCCAGTGAGCCATTTTTAGAAAACACCAACTCTAGTTAATTAGGTTTACCTTGTCTTATGTTAAGATTCTAAGAAGTAATACAGAAAACTCTCATAGATCCTCCACCCAGTTTTTCCCAGAGGTAACATCTTGCAAAGCCTGAGTGCGATCTCATAACCAGAGAACTGACGTTGATATAATCCATCCACCTTATTCAGTCTGTATCAGTTTTCTGCATGACTGTTAACTTATGTGATCTCATCACATGTATATATTCATATAACCACCACCATAGTCAAAATATAGAAATGTTTTTTTATCACTACAATGATCCCTCATGCTACCTTTCTCACCGTTCACTTTTAATATATTCGCGACTTAGAAAAGAAAGACGAGAATGATAGAGAATAATTTTTTTTTACTTTTCCTTGGGTGCAAGAGAAGTCTGCCCTGAGGAAAAATCTGAAATAATTTAGCATCTATCCTCTTCCCTTTTGGTACACCTTCCCCACCTTCTTGTTCTTATTTCCTCAGGGAAATCTCTTGAGTTAAGTGACAAACTAATTCACATTTAGGTGTGAGTGACTCACTCAAAGACCATGAACTCTCCCAGAAGAAGTTGTAGATTTTTTCTTTTGTTTTTTTAAAGAAAAAGTTACAGGTAGAATGAAGGCAAGTAGGCATGCAGGCAGGAAGAGAGAGGAGGAGGAGGAAGCATTTTTATTTTATTTTTATTTAGTTGTATATCTTAGATTTTCTCCCCAATCCGGGACGTAAACCTGGATCCTTTGGATGTATGTGGCCTGCACTTTGGCTGCAGGCAGTTGACCCCACCACTGTTCCACCAGGGCACACCAAAATTTGTAGTTTTTCAAAGAAGATGCTTGTTAGCCAGGCCGCTTCTTCTGGGGGGTAGTTTATGCAGTCCAACAAAATGAAATGAAATGGCAGTATAATTTGGGACAAGGATTATGACAGTGCCCAGTCTTGTCTTAAAATTCGATCTAATGATATGATGCTATGCAGAAACTGAGTTCTTATAATCCCCTGCCTCAACTTCTATACCTGCAGGCTTTCTAGAATTTTCACATGCTTTCCCACAATATTCTTTACCATGGGAGAATGGGAGAGATAAAAAACGAAAGAGGGAAATGTGTAGCAGTGGATGTGAAAATCAGGCATTTGTAAGACAGTGATATCTGAACAGGAAATCATATGCTGTTTTCATTCCCTCTTGTTATCAATTTTTTCATAGTACTGAGAATGCCTTCAGAACCAATGTACTTAATGTCCTGGAAAAGCAAATAACTCTTCCAACACATTTCATCAGTTCATTATATATGGTTCCGAGATAAAATTATATTTTCGATACAATAGATATTGTAACACAAATTTATTATGTATATTATTATATTAATCACATCATATTAAAATAATACATTACATGCAAAACTATATATAAAACAATTATAGAATATATATTATAGATACAATGCACAATATAGCTATCTAACACAATATAGATATATCCTTGCTCTCAAGCAATAAGATACACAAAGGTTGAAATTATATAGTGCTATAAGTTTGCATAAAAGGTTAAAAATTTAGTACAAAGACTAAATAATTAATTAAACAGATACAGAGTCTTCTCTGGGTCAAGCTTAGTTCTAGTTGCTAAGGATGCAAAAGTGAGTAACACAAAATCCCTAGTCTACACTGTATTTAAATGATGGAGAAACAACTGTAGCTAAATAAATGTGGGAATTTCAGATAGTCAAAAGAACAATGAAGAAAATCTAACTGGGAAAAGCTTCATATAGGAAGAGAAACTATCTTCATGACAAAAATGTTATTGGGTCAGAATTAAGGAGGTCAGCTTGAGGAGAGGTTTGGAGATAAGAATGAGTAATATAATGAGAAAAATAAAAAGCTTTACTGGAGCACACAGAAGCAGCAAATTCCAACAGAAAACTTTGCTTTAAACTTCATGCATAGAATGTTTTGTCTATTAGCCCAGATTAAGTAATCAAATTTTCATTGATGACATTACATGAAACTTTCAGGCTGAAATTTATCTCTTTGATTTCAAAAAAAATTTTTGGTTATTGCTTTGAGGATAAGGCAGGTCATGCACCGCATCCCTTAATTTTACATGCGGAGTTTTGTCTCTCTATTTTCTAGGCAGCCTAATATGTTTGGTTAAAAATACGCCACATTCGAGATGATGCAGTTGGCTGCCTTGTTTTCCATTATTCCACGTTTTCAAAATGTGATGCAGAGATGTTCCGGTGCGAGGAGAAGGGACATACTCTTCCCTCCCTCTGGCACAGCACAGAGCTGGCACGACTTGAATGCAGATCGGTGACATGAACTCTAGAGGCCCCTGTGCCTTGTCTGGTCACCTTAACCACCACTGCAGAGGAATCACCACTTAAAACAAGTCCTAGCATTAACTCATTTGAGATGAAAATTTTTGCAATTTTACAAAAATTTCAATGAATTCTAATCCTACTTTCATCTCACTTTTTTGGTATTGTTTTCTTTCTATGTTCCTTCTTTCCACTTACCAGTCTCCCCTGCTCTCTTCTTTCATTAGTGCAAAATCTGAAATCAGCAAAGATTCCTGAGGTATAGACCAGACTTCAGAGGGATCTTATGGAATCATGAATCACATCTCCTTTTGGAGGTTCAATTTTTCTTCAAATATCATTGCCTTTTGAGTCATGCAGGTCAACTACTGAACTGAATGACGTGTGCCAAGTGGTTTAATCTCTCTGAGCCTATTATCTTTGAGTATAAAATGAAAATGAGTAAAACCTACCTCGAAAAGGATGGTATCAGGTCCCAATAAGATAAGGTATTTAAAAAGTACTTAGTAAGGATTGGAATGAATATTTCCAAGTACTTATCTAACCTAGTGGTTCTCAAATGGGGCCAATTTTGCCCCTTAAGGATATTTGCTAATGTCCAGAGACATTTTAGGTTGTCATAACTGAGAAGAGTGCTACTGGCTTCTGGTGGGTAGTAACACGCTAAATACCCTCCATGGACATTTTAGCCTCCATAACATAGTATGATCTAGTCCAAAATGTGCATGGAGCTGCTGCTGAGAAACCCTGATCAAGCCTTCATCTGGACACTTTTCATGATTGGAAGCTATGCCCTCATGAGGCTAGCCACTCAATCATTGGAGTTGTGAGAAAACTATTGCAAAATCTTTCTTCCACTTACTAGCTGAAGCTGTGCTTTGTGGGAAAACATAAGATAAGTCCACCTCTCTTCCAGGTACAGTCCTTCCAATGCCGAAAAGTACACTGAACGCAGAGCACAAGCTCGTGCGGCTTCACAAACTAATACACGAAACTCTACACCTAACTGGAGAGCTGCCCAGAATGCTCTGCAATGAGTGGATGAAACCCCTGCAGGAAAGACGCATCTGAGAGTTTTATTTCTAGCTTTCTCTACATGCTTAAGTGATCAAGGGAAGTTTAAATAAACCCACGTGGACCAAAATTTTCTGTGAAACTATAAAGGCGAAGCCATCGGATTTGTCTGTGAATAACAGGTTCTGAGTCCATGGCTTAGGGCTAAGTCCTTTTTTTTCACCTCCTTCTTCCTTGCCCATCATAAAAAGGCAGCACGGATAACACTTTGCTATACACCCTCTACACAAACCCCAACTTGCGTCATTGCATAATAAAAATTTGGCACTGCTTCAATACAGTGCATTACTTGGAGCGGGGGGAAGCAATGATACAGATTTATCTTGATCACTCAGAAATAGAGAAATAAAAAATCGAGTCTGCCATCTTGAGCTTGAAATCATTGTCAAATCTTATTGGAAATACGTTTATTCTGATTTCTGGCGACCTAACCCTCTTTAGCCATTTCACAGTTGGTGAGCAGAAAGGATGTTTCTGCCTCATTTACAGTGTCTGAACATGATTCAGACAATCAATTGCAACATTAGTCAAAGAAATCAGTGGCTAATGATTTCTGACAAGCACTGCAGTAACAGGCTGAGGACCAGACTGGGCAGCGCAGATTCGGAGCACTTTAGTGGAACCAGCAGTCAGCAGTGATAGAAAATGATAAAAATGGGGATAAACAGAATTGATCTCACATCACTTAAAGGCTCTTACACACTTTCTGCAAAGGCATAGTATCTGCCACACAAAACAGAGCAATCCTTTCCCACAAATAAATTGAATGAACACAGAACAATCAAGTGATCAGCTCCATAAACCATAATGCACAGAAGTAGATATTTTGCATTCTGCTGAAACTATATTCTTAGGAGTTGTCTTGTCTTACTATTTATATTGATCATTTGGAGAAGGTACCCTTTCTCCCTCAAAGGCATTACTCATCATTTGCACTGTCTGCCATACACTGACTGCTTCCACCTCCCAAACATAAAGCGAAGGCTGTGAGCTCTAGTGCAGGAAGGTCTGAATGTTCAAAGACAGTTTTATTTTCTCTTCTGCCATGAGTGCAGTGTGTGACCTGGGGTAGGTTATTTGGTTACCTTGAGGTTCAGTTTCAAAGTCTGGAAGATAATGGGCTGGGACCCAATAACCTAGAATTCTCCCCTCTAAAAATATGATCTGGATGGTAGAAACCTACATTGATATATTTAGCAATTTGAGATATACCCTAATAATTTGGGTATTTATCCTTGGCTTTAAAATCCCTGATAACTTTCTTTAACGTAGGTTAAATCTTTTTTTTTTTTTTTTAAAGGGAAACAGAATGAATCATTTCATTTGATTGAAATTTTATTTTCATACATCCCTTTCATTTGAAAATCTTCATACTTTTAATCAACTGCTTTATAAAAAATGTCCCTATGTTGGTATAGCTGATAGCAACGAGAACTAAAAATGTGATGCTTTCGTCTTATGTTAAATAGTCATTGTTCCAAAAGCGATTATCTTCTTTACAAGTCTGACATTTTTAAGAATGTGATGAAAGTTGAGAGTATCCTTAATTTTCACAAACAGAATCCCTAGTTAATCTTCTATGTGTTTGGAGTTACACCGTATTTTTTAAAAATGCACAGATAGAAAAGCATTTCAAAAAAATTTAAGAATTTTCTTTTACCTACAACTCTCAATACATCAGATATACTGATGACTTTCGAGTCCCCAAAATAATAAGACAGAATTCCACTTATAGTTACAAATAAGTTTTCCTCAATAGTAAATTGCTTAAAACCACCACCTCGCAAATCTGTCATTACTAAATGAAGGATTTTCTTCTAATCCTCAATCGTTATTTCTATACTATAAATTAGAAAGCATGGAAATGTTTATCCTGTATAACCCAGTCATGTGAGTTACTATATTTATAGCTCCTTACAAAGAAAATTTCTGTGCCCTTCACCTCCAGATCAGGCAATTCACTGGGGGTTTTGTTTTTATATTTTGCTAGGAGGCCTTTGAGCGAAGGCAGTCCAGCACCTAGTGTGGGCCTGATATCAAAAGCTCTGTTTTATGGACAATCACAGTCATCGGTTCAACCATGTTCACTTAGAAAATTCACAAGTTGAGTAGTGGGTGAAGGCGGGAGTGGGGAGTTGCTCAAACAAAGATAAACATCAAGAGTGTGTTGCAGTCATATCAATAGAACAAATCAAAATGTTGCTGCTGAGGGGATAAGAAAGTTCAGCTCCTCCTCATCCAGGTGTCTTCCTGTTCCTAACAACCCTTAGGTCTATGGGGCCCCATTGTCTGTTAATCATGGGACATACTCCCTCATAAAAAACCCTTTTTTTATGTGTGTTAATCTGAATGAACCTTTCTTGCACCTAAAGAATAAAACTGAGAAGTCCTGAGAGATAGGAGTCTCTAGAGGTAAAGTGGTAAGTAAATAACTTACTTAATAAGACTTTCCCCCACTTCATGTTTTTTAGTGAAAGACGATGCAGTCTGATCCTTTCCGTGACAAGAGAAAAATAGGCCAGTCGACACAAGTTACAGTCATTAGAGATTTCACTTGTCAGAAAACATCTGAGGGAAAACAAAACTTCATATAGTTTTTAAACCAGGAAGTTCTGAAACTTCACTTGAGTGCATTTATCTGAGAATGAAGACGGAGAGCAACAAATGATCCCATTAGACCTATCATGACATTACCAGTCACTTTAGTTCTGTTATTTATGGAGACTAAAGATGGTGGTGGCAAATGGAATCAAATGCAATGTCAGTCAGGTCTAACTTGACCAAACACGTATTGTCACTCTGCCAGAGCAGGAATGTCAACATTTATGTTATGCTGGAATTTGCAGGACTTTGGAACCTCACTCCAGCATCCAGAACTTTCACTATCAGGAATGAGCTCTGTTCTCTACATAGTTGAAACTTCCACTACTGCGAGTGAGTCTGCTCTCTGCCTACGCTGCTACTTCTCACTTCATGCCTGATTCTTCCAGGGCTTATACACACACACACACACACACACACACACACACACACGCAATTTCACTGTGCTATCCCAGCATTTACTATTGTCATATGTATCTATTTATTAATATTTGTCTCTCATCAATTAGCCTGAAAGTGCCACGAGGACAGGAAGCATATCTTTTGTTTTCTGCTGTACTACTGGCTCCTAGTCTGAGGCTAACATTGAAGACTATTGAATATACTTGGCAGCACCCTTGGAAGGAACTAGCAGTAAATCACCTGAAGAAACACTACTGTGGCTATGAGATACTGCATGATACATGATATGGCGAGTACTTCTACTGCTGTATCATAATACTATACTATATTTGTATTACATCTCACTCGATAAAAGAAAAAACATGGTGCTTTGTAATTACAGTAAATGGAAAATCTGTGAAAAGTTTCAGTTAACAGCCAGTCCTGTAGAGTGTAAGGATCATCAAATAAGCCAGATTCCTAGAGGAGGATCTAAGTGACATATTAAAATAACATAAAACTCCCTATTTAAATATGTGCTTGCTCCGTCTAGTCACATTCCCAAATGAATAAAAGTCACCCCATTCTGACCCAGGTGGTCATTCTGCTCTGTGAGCAGAGGTAGATCAGAGACTGAAATTTCACCACCGTAGCCATGGTGTCTTGAGAAAAATTCTCCCACATGTGGAAGGATATAAAACATTTTCTCTTGCTTTTAATCAAGAACGACAAGGGACAACGACAGTTTCTACCTTCACAAGGAACAAATGAAGACAGAGGCAAGCAGAGAAAAGTCAGTAGCTTGGTGCAGAAGCAAGTTCTCTCAGCTTCCTCTCAGTGGCCACTTCTCAACCAGTTCCATTTGACCACTTTGAACGAAATGGCTTCTGGATGAAGGAGTGTTCTGTAATCTGGAAGGTTTTAACACACACCAGACTGTGAGGTTTTCCGTGTTTCAGCATGAATCAATTACCGCTAGGAGATTTGTCTCTCCCCTGGTAGTAAAACCTCGTCTATTCATAATCCCTTTTCCTAGATTTGTTCCTCATTGAAGGCAGGATTCAATAATATCTCATTTTGATTCCCTCTTCTCAGAACCTAGGAAAGCCTTGGAAAATGCTTGGAGCATATTCTCTCTGTACGATGTGATGTCCTTTCTACTACAGGCCATTTTTCTGGTAAACTCAGCAAAACCTAACATAAACCCTAATGACGTCATGTTTTCACATCGGGCTGTGTAGACATATTGATTTAAAATAAAACATGGTCGGAAAGTCTTCCTCTGAACACCTGGAGACAAGAGGACACATTAGCTGTTACCCTTTCACCATGACAAAAGAGACACGAAAAGAATTCATGAGTCATTTCCATTCTGACAGCTGCGACCATGACTGGACATGCAATGCTTGCCAAGAGCTTTTATCAAGTGGTTAAGATAACTAGTAATACGTGTCAATAATAAATGGCTGGCATCTTAGGGGGAAACAGCGGCGGCACGGAATGATTTCGGGTACTTTTGATGGGGCTCTGCTACTCTTGGAATGCCTCGCCTTCCCGGTAGAGTTTTGGCCTGACAATAAACAACAGTTTAGTACTTTATCTAATCCCAGCCAGGAGGTGAGTTCAGCAGCAAGCCTTTGCAGATGTTCTCATCCAATAATCTATCCATAATTGATGAAACAGGGAGGTCAGATGTAATGGCTGCTACTATTCCAGCAACAAATAAATGGTTATTGACAAAACAAGCCAGTGTGGAGCGGAGCGCTGAGCAGTGACAGGCGTGCGACAGAGCTTAGCAGAGGCTGGGAAGGCGGCACGGGTCCCTCAACGAGCCGAGCCGCGTGGCAGGAGGGCCACGGACACATAAGCAGAGGGAAGTGACTGGGGAAGGAAGAGAGACACAAGGATGAAGGCAGGAGAGGAAAACTCCGAGCGAGCCCTGGGCAAGGCTGGGGACGCGGTAAGCACAGAGGTGCGAGGCGCGCAGAAACGCGCGCTGTGAGCCCGACGTCCGCTGCTTCCAGCACCTGCGTGGCTCACGCAGCTGTTCAGCCGGCCGTCTGACTGCACGCCAACACGGGCACTTGGGTCGCTGAAGCGTCCAAGCCCTGCCCTGGAGGGTCACTCACTGGTTTTCCGTTTCACACCGTCGATACCTTTTTTAGGTTTTTTTCTCTGCATTAAAAAAAGCCTATGAAAATCATGTGTGTAATTTTAAGAATAGTTTCTGATAAGCCAAAGGGGCAAAATCGCAGCTAGAAAGTTTCTCAAGACTGAGGCTGACCCTGAATTACAGGCTGCTTCAAATCAAATAAACTGTAAAGCAATGTGAGCGGAGGCCACACTTTAATAATAAAAAACAAACACTGCACTCTAGTCACCTCACCTAGGCAAAGAGTATAATAAATGCATTAATCGAGTATACTTTTATTGACGGAATAAAATTCAAGCTATTTACACATAAATAAACAGCTGAAATCCTACACGCTTCCATCCCAGTGCTTAAAAAATAATGGTTTTTTTACACAGTTTATTATGTAATATTATAAGATGAAGAATGGTGGAATGAAATAGTAGTTATTATTGCTATAGGTAGTCATAAAGAGGCTTGGGACAGAGATGTTTTAAATATTAATATTCCTAAAATCACTTAAATCAATTTAACACTCTTTAGTGGTTTATTTAGAAGTATGATTTATTTTCTACTTTGCAACCAATGCCTTTGATCAGCTCCAAAATAACATATGAGCTGAAAATAAAATGTCAAAATAAATCGCTGCTAGCATTCTTATATAAGCTATAGGTTTTATTGCCTAAACTAGAAAATTACTGTTACATTTGGTGTTTTCAAATTGTTTATCAATATGCAGAAATTGAGAATGAGAGAACCCAGAAGCAATGGCAGAGATCATTTCTGAAAGACCTTGTTACAAGCTCTGCTGCACGAAGCTTGCCATTTTTCCAGCTGGGAATCCCCATTTCGTACCTTTGCCTTGCCCTAGCCCCCAGGACCATCCCTGTCCCTCGTCTAGCAGGACACAGCCTTGCCATCACATCAGTTTGGCAAAGATCACCTTCTGATCCTATCCTTTGTTAAAGTGACTGGCCTCTGCCATGTCCCATGAGACCAAGCACGCACCATATGCCCCGGCCTTGGGAGTTCTGTCCTTGTCTTAACCTCCTTCACTTTCTGTCTTGGTACCTAGTCTGGTCCCTATTACCTAGCTGCCAAAAACACCTAGAGCCGCACACCTGAGCCCCAGGTCCCACCGTGTGCAGCTTGTCACTTGCCAAAGGCAGTCACTCCCACCCCATGAACAGTGTGTCTTGTATTCGTTAGAGTCACTTAGTCTTCACAGATGCCTCTGTGATAAATAGCTGTGTTTCCCTTGTGCAAAGGAGAAAAGTGACAGGCAGAGAGGCTGCATGGCTTGCCCTAGGATGCGCAGTCTTGGAGATGCTGGAGAAAGCGCTGACTATATATATATATATATATATATATATATATATATATACACACACACACACACACACACACACACACACACACACACACACACACACACACACACACATATATATAGCATTGACTGCACTCTAAGCCCCTGCTCTTATGCACTGTTCTCTCGAACTGATGCGACCCAAGGCTGATGCTCCAGATATTAGCTTCACGCTTGCCTGGTTATAGCTTCGCTGTGATCAGGTGCTATTTTTCATCACATGGCTAATTATAATAGTTAATATTAGTCAACACTTGAGTATGTATTATGTCACTCCTTTCCACTTGGATAAAAAATAAACAACAATCGTCTCCTTATAATGGCCATCCAGGCTTTCATAACCCCTTCCCTGAGCTCTCTGACCTTGGTCTTTACTACTCTGCTCTTTGGCTTCACCTCAGCCTCACTGGCCCAGGCTCCCGGGCACATTGTCTCCTTAGGGCTTCGGCACCAATCAAGACCCCTCCTTGGAAAACGCTCCCCTCAGGCGTCTGCACAGCTAACTCATCTGCTTCCAGCCTTTCTTCAAATGTCAATGTCTCAGGGAGGCCTTCTCTGACTCCCTGTTTACAATTTCCCCACCCACCACTCACTTTGCCACCCCTGCGTCATTGTTGGTTGTTTTTTCTTTTTTAAAACAGTTTATTGTCATCTAACCTGTCACCTATCCACCTATTTATCACGTTTAATCTTTGTCTTTCTCCAATGACATACACCTCCACAAGGACTGAGCTCTGCTGTTTTGACCACGGTCATATTATTGCAAGTGTCTAAACAGGATCCACAGTGCTGCTTCAGATCTATTTGCTGCATGAAGAAGCACAGACGGTTTCTAAGACTACACGTCTAATTTAATCTTCCCAGCACACCGTGATTCGGTGCTATGATCATTATTTTTCTTTCTCTTTAAAGGTGAGGACACAGGGGCGCACAGAGACGAAGTTCTATCAGGGGAAGTGATCAGGAGAGGACTTGAACCCAGGCTGTCTAACGTCACACACTGCACTCTTACCCAGCCCTGTCTCCCACCTTCAGTGCCAAGAAGCTTCCTGACAGTGTTACCGTGGAGTCCCAGCTCCAAGAGCTGGCTCCCTCTGGTACCACCTGTCCTTTTGTTGACCAATACTATTACAATGCTATCCTGCAGCCATGTCATTAAGGAAACTGAATGAAGTTTAATGACCTGTGTTCAGGGCCAAAGAACTTAGTGTCAAAACCACACCACAAACCCAGGGTGTCTGACTCCCAACTTGGTGGTCTTTCTGGCACATTCAAAGCCAATTTTAAAGATCACGATGACTGCCCGAATAGTACTTCTCCATTCCTATGTAATCTGCGACAATAAACAATTAAAAAGTAATTTTGGCTTTGCAACCTTGTGACAAATATGAATGCTTATTTACATAGTATTTTAAAAGGGAAATGTTTATTTTTGTAATATCTGTGATATTATAAACATATAAAATGAACATAATAAACTGCCACTCTGCTGTAAGCTAATATAAGCTCATAGGGAAAATGAATATGCTTAATTAAATTTAGGAAAAATGTATAGTTAAATCATTTGCACTATAATAATAAGGACCAATAAACCATTATCTCTTTACTATTCCACTGGAATTTTCATCAACATGCTATATAAATAAGTATCATCTTCATTTCACAAAGCTGGAAGTTAAGAGATTTGTCTATGATCTGGTAAGTCAGCGGTGGCGGCAGAAATAGCATAATCCTCACACTTAGCAAATCACACATTGACATGCACCAGTATTTATTGAGGGAGCGCAGAATGCCATACACATAGTAATACGTACTCACACACCAGTGCATTTAGTCCTCATGACCGCCCAGTGAGTGAGGAATGAGTACCATCTCTATACGGCAGGTCAGGAAATGGTGGCGAAGAGAAGAAACTCACTGAAGGTCACAGAATTAGAAGTGGCAGAACCAGGTAGTGGAGTAAGGCAAGGTGACTCGCAGGGCCACATTCTTAGTCACTAACTCAAACCATGACAGTGATTGAGACAGTAACAGAAAGAACCGAAATCTATAGGAAGGACCCTATCCTCTCCCGCTACTTCATTTTATCCCAAATTCTAGCCATTCTGCCCTTCCAGATTTTTCAACTGGAAAGCTAACAAACAGCATGTTTAGGCTCTGCCCCAGGCATTTTTTAAGAGTTGCTAGTAGATAGAAACTTTGCATCAGGAGCAAGAAGAGACTGGGGATTGTAGGAATAATGTTGGATAAGGCTTTTGAAAAGAATTCTATTATTGTTTTCTCTTTATTAACTCTAGAACACTGACATATTTCCTTGTCAGCAACACATCCAGAAAAAATACGGCAAGTTCAGCTAAGCAGTGAAGTGGTGACCAATGAAGAATCCTAGGCACACCTATTACCTGTGCCAATGGAGGTGAAGAGGGAGAAGGGGATAGAAATAAGAAATGAGAGAGTTCCTGGCATCTTTTCCTTTGGAGAGGTGACAAAGCAGTGGGTCACTCCTAGCCTGATGTCACTTCTACTTCCCATGTCTTCTGTCTGTGTCTCTAAATTCTGTGCTGATTCTGAATCACCCAGCATCAGAGAAGCATGTTTTTTTTTGGTTTTTTTTTTTGAAAGCTTCAAGTGTTTTCAATAATAATTTCTATGGGACAAGAATAACAAGATGTTACTTATGCCAATCAGTTCATGAAGCAGAACAGAGGACATATTAAACATAGGATATTCGGCTCAATAAATCAGTTTGCAATCACTTAACGACTCCACCAGTTTTAAAAGCTTAGCTGTTTGGAATGTGGCTCCAATTGTGGCTTTGGGACCAAGGACGGGTTTTCAATCTATGTCTCAGCCTTCTTGCTATGTGAAATGGGAGTACAAGTGAGTGGAAAACACTAATAATGTCTTTCTCAAAGGGTCCTTGTGAGGACAAGATGAGATGAAAGCAGGTAAACAACAAGGAGGGTACCGTTTGAGAGGCGTCATGCAGACACATTAGCTATTATGTTGATGATGACGCTAATCTCAGTTCAGGCTCATCTGACTTCATGGGGCAAAGTCCAACTGATCTAATTTAGGCCAAGGGGGCTGGGGCGCCAGGGGCAGGGACAAAAACGCCATTAGGAGTTGCTCTCTTCATTTGTCATCTTGGCTCCTGTGCACTCTCTGTATTCACTCAGCCCAACATCCTCTTCGACTCTGGAAGTTCTCAGACTCCCTCCCACAAAGAGGACTGATTTTGATTTGAGAAAAAATAAAGCCATTAAGTAAACCATCTGACTGGCACCGATTTCAGGGGCCATCTTCTAAAGATTTACTGCGGTGAGCAGCAGTATTGGTGGTGGTATCCGTAACCCTAAGGTTACAAAACCACTGTCAGTCACCATGTGATGGTAGGAACGGTGCAAGGCCGCAGGAAGTCGAGGCCAGCAGAGGCCATCTTAACAGCTAGCACACATTTCTTTTGACTTCTCCTCCTCTTCTCCTTGGTTTATCTCCTTTAACGCTGTCATACTCTGGATTACTCTAACAGAAAACCAGATTCACCCTTGTTCCCACTCTGTCTCTATACTTTCGTTACCTAGTCAGAAAAACTAGCAAATGCTTCTCTAATGTGAGTTATAACCACCACTGCTTAGGCGCAAGGCTTCGGCAGGTTTCAGAAGAGCTCGGTCACTGGTCTTCCCTTGTCTAGTCTCTCTACGGTGGTCCTCCACACCATCACCAGGCTGTCTTCTGAAACAAGTTCCTGCCCAACTAGGGACAGCTGACCTCTTAGAAAAGTCCCCAAAGACCTGATTCTATAGCCCTGTCTTTCCAGCCTCCCCTGCAACAGCCCTGCTTCCCCAGAGCTCACACTCGAGTCCACTGGATTGCGTGTTCTATTCCCAAGCCTTCATGTGTGCTGCTGCTTCTCCACACAGGGCACAACTACCATTTATCTTGCAAGGTTCAATTCAAATGTCATTGCCTCAGTCTTCAAACAAAGTGTGGCTTCCCTGTTGGTTCTTTATCTTTTGGGTCCATTATCAGTTAGGCACACATGTGTACCAGACACATCTATTTCCCCCATGGACAATAGTCTTGCATACAGGAAGGATCTACTCGAGTATTAGGAAATTGCCCAGACCTGTCAGTCAATGATGTGCACCAAACTCAAGTTTAAAACAAATAACAGTCCATCATCAATATAGCTCTTATATTGCTATTCATAAGGACTTGGACCAAAATTGCCCAGGATGCTAAAGACTGGTGGGCTGCATTTCTCTCCCTATTTTATTGCTTTTGCTTTATAATTTATGTGGTTGTCTTTTCACTTAATCAGGTCATCTTTAAATTTCATGTATTACTTGTTAAGTGGTTAATCACTTAAATGTTTTGAGTTGGGATGAGTTGCTGAAATGACTAACTGCTATGATCAATTCTGTGCTTAACTGTTTTACCACGAACAATCCATATAAAACTTCTGAAAACATTAATTAAAGACATGAAATTTTAATGGAATGAAAAGAAATAAGTTTACTTTTTTCTTATTATAAAATCAATATCTGTTAATTGTAGAAAACTTTGGGACTATATATCCATCACCCTCCAAAAGACAGAAAATTAAAAGTCACCCATTATTCCAATTTCTAGATAAACACTAAAAATAACCTAGTGCTTTTAGCAATTTAGCATTCCCAGATATGCATGTATATATACACATACATCGATATGGTCATAATGTATATTGTTTTGCACCCTGATTTTTTGTTTAAAATAGTGATAAAACTCTTATAAAATAGTGTGTATTTTTTAATTGGTTGCATTGTATTATGTCCTAGGACACTCAACAATGATTAATCAATTTGTCCTTGTACATTTACTGTGTTTCTGGATTTTTCACCATTATAAACAGTACTTACAACATGGCATATAAAGATTACAGCTACATCTATCAACAATTATACACAAAATGTTATAGCCAAATATTTTCAAACATTAGTAACTATTTCCTTCAGATAAATTCTGAAATGAGTAATTTCTGGATAAGAGATGCACAATTGTGAGCCTTTTTAAACAGAACACAGGTCTCATTTATTGAATACTTACTCACAGTCAGTTTTATCATCCCTATTTTACAGGTGTGGAACAAGCAGCTCTGAAATGATTTTTTGTCAGACTTGTCATTTTCTCCTCTCTAATCTCCAAAGGCACAGGTTATTAATGTTCGCTCCTGGACCCTTTCCTGATGGCTGGTTCACAGTAACCGCCAGATAGTGAGTGTCCTTGGAGTAGCTCTAACCAAAAAAGGTTGGGAATGGGTGGGTAAATACACTAGCTCCCTTGTCTTTCTATTGGGACAACTCACTGGTTTCGACACTATTTCGCAGCCTGCTCCAGAAGGACCGTCTGCTATTTGCGCATCATGGCGACACATCTGTGACTTCCTTTTTTCGGTTGATTCCCCTTCCCTACTTAAGCCACCTGTACTCAAACCCATGTCTGGAAGTCTGCTCCTGGGGAAACCTAAACATCAAGGTCTAGCCTAGTTGTGCAAACATGTTCACATATCAGAGGTCTCCCTGGCTTTTGACAGAAACTCAAAACGTGTTTTGCAAACTTTGCCAAGAAACAAGAGAGAGAAATCTGATGCATGGTCGAGAAAGGACCGTGAGACACAGTCAGGATGCAATCAAAAAGTACTTTGTGATTAAACTGTTTGATGTTATTTATGGAACTTTGAAACACTAGTCCAGACACTCTTTAGAGTAGAACACACTTGTATCCATCTGTGAGCCACCCCTCTCTTGTTTTCAATATGCTTTTCTCCACCTTCTCGCCCCACTCTCACTCCCAGGCCCTCAGGTCCTCTCTTGTGTGTTGGGGAAGAGTTTCTCTATGGGGTGGGCTGCTCACCACAGGCTGATCACACACTGAACTTTACCCACTGTCCTCTATCCGCGTCCACTTCTACCCACAGTTCCTACTGCTCACGTTCTTGCCAACCTTTGAAACTTGCCAACCTTTCTAATTTTTTGCCTTTGCCAAGTCATGCTTTTTTTGTAAAAGAATACTAACTTCCCTTGAAATGTTCACATACACACAAACGCTGTTACACATCTATAGACATAACTCTTGATTTATCCGAAAATTCAACATCATTTTGTGGATTGGATGGCCTCTTCATTATCTGGCTCAGCATGGATTATCATAATCACTTAGAAGCAAAAGAAACAAACAAATAAGTAGGGCAAGGAGAGGACATTTCTGGAGGAAAACGGAGATTTAATCTCAAGCAAGTCCATGTTTATTAGCTATGAACTAAATTTTTCTATGTGTGTCTATTTGAAATTCCTCGGCAAAACAGTTTAAATATATGAACATTATGAGCATACTACTCACAGTTTTTCAAGTGTACATGTTATTTTTACTGAACACCAGACATCGTAGCCTCTAATGTCGATATAGCTGCTGTTTATTATAGATTAAAAAACTGTCTGCACTATCTGTTAGGACTATTTTGGGGTAAGTTTTTAGATGTTGAGTAACATTTCTCTTTCTGAAGTTGTCCCTTGCATATTTTAGAGCAAATATAGATAATGTGGCTCAATCTATTGTGATGAAGCATGATCTTCCTGCTGTTTCACACACCCCATCGCAGCACCACCTTGGGGTTCTTGGGGGTGTGATCTGCGGCTCCCGCAGCCTCTAGATGCACGTGCGCTGACAGCTGTGCCGCTGCCTCCAGGTCTGTCTGACAATTAGTCCTGTGATGAACTGTGCGGTTGCTTTATGGCTCCAGAGAACGTTTTCATATGCTGAGCCCTGAACTTTAAGGCGCTACATACATTATGCACCATATGTCACTGTTCAGTCGAGTTGATTAGAGCACTCAGATCTCACTCGAAGTTCATCCTCTGGAAGACGAACCAAATACAAATAACTTTCCTCTTCCTTTTCCTCAAAATGAGTATCGGATTTTTTTTTTTTTTTTTTTTTTTGCACTGTTTCTTAAAACTGAGAATGACTGGAACCAAACGTGTCAGCAGCTTTGAAGGGGCTGCTATAACAGGGTTGTTTTGTTTTGGTTTGTAACTATTAAGTAAACTTATTATGAAGTTTTGGTTAAAGTACTATTCTAGATCTCAAGGGAACCAAAACCAGCTTTCCAATTTTAAGAAAATCAATAAATTTTATTACTAGAAAATCAGTGGTTGTAGCAACTTAGGCCATTAACCTTCTCTTTTCTGACTTAAAATATCTCTTCATTTCATAAAAAATTATAAATTGCAATTTCTTTTGCCATACAGATTACCATTTAAAAATAGATTTTCATTGTTTTCTGATTTTTTCTATAATCCTTTTGTCATTTAAATGACGAATACTATCATTTCTCTGACAAATACCACAATGCAGCCATCATTTAAAAATAAGAAAAAACCACACATGCTATTTCCTGAAGCTGTGACATTATGTAGAAAAAGAGCCATTAGGAAAACTAAATTGGGAAAAGAGTTTTAAAGAGAGTTAAACTCCCCAATGAGCAAATTTTAAAAAAACATTCAATTTACTAAGATTTTCTCATGCAGTCTTTGCTACAAAGTGTATATTAAATTATTACTGTAAAGTGATCTGCTTTAAGACTTTAGAGAAGTCATGACTTTAAACACAAAGATAACAGAAGCAAAGTTATTAGGAAAACACCTTCTGTTTTCATAATCTCCAAATTATTAAAACACATTTTTTATGAACACTTAAAATGCTGTTTTCCAAACAAGGTTAAGTGTTCAAAAGGTATTAAATACAATCAGGTCTGGAAGAGATGCTTATACCAGTCCAGAACTTATTGCTTTATAACTCTGAGTAACAGAATTTCATGTAGTTTGGAAATAAATCCATTTTTTTAAATTAAGAAATATGACCATTTTCTTCTTGTATTGGGGGGTGGCGACAGCTGAGGAAAACAGGATCTGGAACAGCTCCTCTCTGGTTCCGGAGAGGACAGTGCTGGAGGTGGGTCACAGGACAGAGGAAGAAAGCAGCATGAAAACTCTGATACAGAGCAGATAATGACTGCTGCGACACGGAGCACCCACTAAACCATCTCAGCGGAGGGCGAGCCCTCTTCAGCACGCTTCCAAGACCGGTGAGGAACCACAGGGCACCCTAGCAAACTGGCGGCAGGCGGGACTGTCTGCAGGTTTTGTGCCATGACAACCAGTGTCCCTGGGAGAAAAGGCCATGGTTCTTCAGTGCCGACATCTGAGCTTCAGCCACAGACGCCATTACACAGGAACAGAGGGATCATTTTAGGTAATGATTTCTACTTGGCAAGTAAAGACAGTTTCTATTTAATGGGTGGTGAAAACAGCTCTGATTTTAAAGTAAATAACTACCCCCATTTTTTTGAGAAATGCCATTTTTTCACTTCTAGGAAAAGTTACCAATGAATGAATAATGTTTATGCCATAAAATGTTGGTTTACTACACACTTTCCATTATAAAAATATGTGTCCATGCGAAGATAAATTTAAGTACTCTGTAATGTACCTATGGCAAATACCATAAATTACACTTAAGAAAAAAGTAAATGTAAAGCAAGCACTTTGAATATATACTCAACAAATTACTATACGTATAAGAACACCGTTGTTATCATTATCCAATGTTAATTTATCACAGCTGGTTAGAGTTGAAAGTGTAAACACAGATTATTTTTCATTTGATGTTCACAAAGTACTACTGGAAAACAGCTAGGCCATCCTTAATTTACAAGCAAAACTGAGCCTCGGAGAAGTTCAGTGACCGACATCAACACTGAGTGGCAGGTGGGACTAAGATAGACCCACATTGTCTACTTACCTCACATCAATCCCTACCATCTGTTCGAATATTTTACCCATAAACAGTGAGTGTGCATTTGAACTGTGTCACATAAAGATGCTCATTATCGTGTTAAGATGGTTCATAGACTCCTTCCAGCAACCTGCACTAGATGGACTTCCGCCCACTCATTTACTATTTTCTTCCATGCTAACTACTGGTTTGAGAACAGACCATAAACCAAAAATACTGTAGTTGTATAGCCATCCAGCACTTGGGAAAATACTTTTTTTTAATGTATATTAATGGCCATACAATACTTACATTTTTGTGTATGTTAGACGCTTAAGCCAAAATGACAAATATTTCCTTCTCACAAAGCTGTTCTGAGTTAGGAAATAGGATTGTGCCCATTTTACAGATGAAGAAACTGATGCTCAGGACGGTTAGGTCAGCTGTGTAATGTCACACAATGAGAAGGTACCTGGGCCGGGCCTCCATCCTCCGTCATCGTCTTCACTGTTTTGTTTTCCTCTCACCGCAAAGAGCTGTTATATATATGCTCTAAAAAGCATGTTCAGAGTTCCTTATCCGAAAAGGTTAGTGTTTACTGCCTTTACTTCATGCAAACTTCAAATAATGAAATATCTGGTAGCGGATGTGTTTGTATCCATCCCAGGAAATTCTAACCAAACATCAGAGACCATATTAAACCAGCTCTAAACTGTCTTCCCAAAATCATGTACACACAACCCAAAGAAGGCAGGAAAGGGTGAAAAGGCAGATGCAAGGAAGCAGAGGCTCTCACAGACAAAACGATCCACAGTACGTATGCTGGCAGCTGTGGTCCCTGGGAAAATGCGTCACATCATCATATACTGCGAACCCACAGAACTTCACAGAGCTCAAGTACAGAAATAAAAACAAAAGACCTGGTGAAGAGAGAGCCTCCTTGAGCCTTTTTCTCCATCTTGCCTTTGCATTGGCTTTCTTAATTTTGTTCCATTGCTCTTCATTTTTTGCTTCCACCATGTTTTCAAGAATATGCCACAAATAGTTTAAGAGAGTCAAAAACAATCAATCAAGAATACAGACAGTCCCTGATTTAAGATGATTGGACTTAGTCATTTTTTCACTTTCTAACGGCACCAAAATGAAATGCATTCAGTAGGAACTGTAATTTATATTCTGAATTTTGATCTTTTTCTGGAGCTAGTGACACATGATGCAATACACTCTCCAAAAGCACGGACAGTGGCGGTGCGCACAGCTCCCATCAGTCACTCAACCAGGAGAGCAGACGACAGATGCTCTGCACGGACCCGGGTCGCCAGTGGTTTAGGATATTTTTGTGTTTTCACATCCTCTATTGTCTGCTTTTCACTTTCAGGTCACAATAGCCAACAAATTGCAGGAGATATCCAGCACGGTGTTAGAAAGCTGGCTTGTGTGAGCTGCTCCGCTCAACTACAGGCTAAGGGAAGCGTTCTGAGAACACTTCCAGTGGGCTGCGCTTTGATGTTCACACCACCAGGTTAGACGTATTAAACTCATCTCGACTTATGACGATCTTTGCAACTTACGATGAGTTTACTGAGATGTGACCCATGTAAGTTGAGGAAGATCTGCATTTGTTCCCTTTCTTGCCCCCGCCTACAATTCTGGCACGGCCTTCTTGCCATTTCTCAATCCTCCCCCAAACCAGCCCCATGTCTACTGTGTTTCATAATGTAGTCACAATTTGAGGGAGTACGCATGTAAAAAGTTAGGAATGGGTCTGCTGAAAAGAGTCACAATTTCCTGACCTGAGGGAGAAAAGGAGGCATCATGGGAGAAAGAAGGAAGAGGAGTGATTAACGACGTATGAGTGGAATACACGGGGGGAGCTTTTGGGTGTAGACAGTGAAGACACGGCTTCAGGATAGCTAGACAGTCAACTTAAAGGTTGAGAAATACAAGAAAAGAGCCTTTGAAAAATAATGCCGGTGCCCCCTGGTGGAGCAACGGTTGAGTCAACCACCTCTGAAGGAGCAAGCCACATACTCCTGGGTTTGAGTTCCGGTTCTGGGAGAGAACCACCAGTGTGAATAACTAAGCAAAAACATGAAAAAAAAAAAAAAAAAAAACATGAAAAAAGATGAAATATCAATATGATGAAGTCTGCTTGCATACTATAATTTTTGATCAACTCTATTACTGTTAAATAATAGGAAGCAGATAATTCACTGAAGATTAAATAAGCTAGTGTTTCTAAAATTATTAAGTGGGATGGAGTATTTAGGGAAGAAGAAAATCCATGCATAAAAATGATGTGCTAAGGGAGAGCTTTACTTTTTCTTAAAATAACTTTATGGTTGCAATATTAGATTACAGAAATTGGTCCAACTTCGAACAAAGTCTTGAATGTCATTTTGGGTAAAATATGTCTTCTCTTTCAAATTTTAGAACTTCCTAAGTACATTTACCTTCCAAAATTTGGAATGTACTCTACATGGAACATTTACAGCTTAAATTGATGATGGCTGCAGGGAAGTACAATTTCTCTTCTCAGCACTGATATATATGCAGGTTGCTTTCTCCTCTTTAAATGTCAGGGTCTCCATGACCTCTTGGGCAGTTTATGAGAAACTATGATTTTCTCTTTATGCAATACTCTTTACTCATTACTAGGTATTTCAGCCCTAAATAAAGCCAGTATTAGTTTTAAATTTACCTGTATGCTGTCTGCAGTCATTGTATAGAGAATTCTTCATCAACAAGGAAGGGACAACTAAACTTAAAATACTTGCCAACACAGTCTTCTATTAAATGTACTGATCATTTACAAATAACATTAAACCTCTAAATTAAGATATAAAATTTCAAAATCCCTTCTGTTTGGGATCATCTGAATTATTTATTAGGAATATTTACTTGTACTAGATTCTCTAAGCCAAATTTCTCTGGGAATATGATCACATAAAATCTGTACATAGATGAATAAAAAACAGACACACAAACAAAAAACCCTAGATGACTAACATTATTGAAAGGGAAAATTCATAAGAGAGAGGTGAATCCAGAGGCTGGATCCAGATAGTAGATATCTGAAAATATTTCAGATTATGAACTTAAAACAGGAGAGGACAAAGATAGTGTAGGGGTAACTGACAAGAATCAAAGATTGAGTATAGAAAGGGAAGAGGAATGTTAAATCTAACCACAGGCTGGCTTGTGCCTCCAATGTGACAAAGCTGATGTCTGAGCATTGTTACTTCTCTCCACAGCCTGTGACAGAAAGACCCTTCACATTTTAAAATAGATGAGGATAATGTGCAGGAATAAGGTGGGAAAAGGATAAAAAGAAGATTTCAAAAGTAAGTTCTGATTTTAGATACGAAACTCTGACTTTGTCATTAGAATACTAGTCAGATGACCTAATGAATCAATCAATGAATCAAATCTACCTCATGATTTTTTTAACAACATACTCACTAAATAAGGAGCACACTTTTCTGTTTGGGTTTTTAATAAACAGCTTATAAACTAGAAGCAATGTCATTAGATGGAGAGAGACTGCAGGTGGAAAGACATGCAGCAATTTGCAAATAGATAACATTCCATTAAGTAACTTGATCACCTCATGTCATTTATTACATATAAGTGTATGTATAAACATACATACATACATATATATATAATATAAATAAAAATGGAAGGGCATTCAGTCTAAAGTCTGAAGAATATCCTTTTACTTCTGATAAGAAGCAGGGAAAATCGCTAAAGTAAGATGAGAGAATAAAAAGAAATGGTCTTCAATGCGGAATCAAAGCAAGAATTCAGGCTCCATGGAAATCGATTATAGTGCTACAGTGAAAACAAGTGTCCCTTTGAGACCAGCCAGAGCTGGACTCCCCATGGCCTGAACTAGGTACAAGCTCTCAGGGTCTGTTCTCCACCCCAGGCCCAGCTTCCCACCCCTTGGCAATTCCGTGGTACTTGCCCCTGGCCTCCTATTTTACATTTGTAACTCTGATGCCTTCTCCACTTTGCTCTTGGCATCTTGCCTGGAGACCTGACCAGAGACCCTTCATTTGTCCTGGAGCCTTGCCCTGCCCGTGGGTCTGGCCCAAGGGTTAGACTTGGTCCTAAAAGTCTTCAGTTATGGGTGAGCTGTGTTTCAAAAAGGCAGTGATATTCTGCGACAAGCAAGCAGTGAGCCCGGGCCTGGAATATGGCTCATCTAGTTTCTAAAGTGTCTACCCTGACCAGAGATTTAAATGACATGGATTAATGAACCCAATGCTAATGAAGGTACATCGTTGAGAGATTGGGGTAGAGTTTGTCCTTACTAGAAAGATCTGCATAGAGCTCCAAACGTGTGATATGAGGGAGGAGGAGTTTGTACAGCTCTTTTTTTGTGTCTTTAAGACATACCCAGCTCCTTGGCTTACCATCTATTACTGCTTTTCCTCCTACTTCCCTGCAGATCCCTGCTTAATCCTTTGTGGCCCACTTCACCAAGTTTGGCCCCAGGCCTTTCTCTCATCACTATCAACTCCCTCTCTAGGAAATATGCTATACTCTATAGCTTCAATATGCCTAAAATGTACAAATTTTTAAAATATTAAATCTGTACATATCAAATGTATACAGTATATTCTAGTTAAGACTTCCTCTTGCGCTACAGACCCAGTTAGACCAGCTGATGCCATCTCTTCTCGGAATCTCAAAAACAACTCAGAGGGATCAAGATGGCACTGGCAGAAATTGGTCCCTAAGATGCTTTCTCCAGAGAAAGCCCGGGAGTTTTCCCAGAATTTGCACAGGTGGAGGATTTCTGAAGCTTTGGCGACTTGCAGGGTACACTGATAGAACTGAAGGAACCTGGAGCAGAGAAATAGGCTTTGAAGGTGGATGAGAACGCCGACAGGGCTGTGTGCAGAGAAATCAAGTGACTGCAAGCCCCTTGTTCTCCCCTGGGCACTCACACAGAAGCACTTTCAGAAAAGGCTGGGGCAGCTGCTCTAGTTTCCAGCGGTATAAGGGCTTCAGCAGTGGCCGGAGCCTCAGCTACCTCCTAGTTCTCTCTAGGCTCTTACAGAAACAGCAGAGGCAGCCCAGCTAACTTCCAGGGGCAAGAATACAGCCAGTGCTGGGAGTGGCAAGCCTAGATCAAGTTGAGCAATGGAGCGGGGGGAACAAGGATTGCTGCCCCCACAGACTCTCGCCTTGAACAAAGTCCAAAACGAAAGGTTTGAGGACAGCAAAACCAGGAGCAGAGGCACTGGTGCTCCTCTCACCCCACACCTTGGGACTCGGGCTCCTTGGGACTCGGGCTCCTTGGGACTCAGGCTCCAGGAGTAGAGCACTCTGTTGGGCATCTGTGGACAGGACTCCGTCCTGATGGTTTGGTGAGGACGGCAAGCCCAAGTGCAGCCAGCAGAGGCAAGTCTCCCAGCCCAGGCTGGTCAAGTTTTATGAGCAAAATAAACCCACCACCCTACACCAGGCTGCATCAGCAGTACTGCTCCCCATCCCATGTGGCCCTCCTCCACCCTGCAGCCATCTTCACTCCCTGACACAGCAAAAACTACTATGTAGGAAAAAATATAAAACAAAACTAAAGCACCCTGGCAGAAAACGAAATACTAGCAGCTGATCAACAAGAACCCATGCTATGGGTGGGGGGGGGAATAAAAGCACAGCACATCTTAAAACCTCAAGAAATGGAAACACAACAAATGACAGCTCACTAGAAATCGATTTCAAAGACATAGAAGACTGGATCTTTTTAACAGATAAAGAATTCAAAGTTGCAGTCATGAAGAAATTCAGAGTTAAAAGAAAATTCAGAAAAACAAGCCAATGACCTCAAAAACAATCATGGAGCAGAAAGCAAAAATCGAAGTTTTACTGAAAAAAATAAGAAATACAGAATGTTAAAGGAAGTAATTAATGAAACTAAGAATAATATAAAAAGCTACGGGAAAAGAATAACCCAAATGGAGGAAAGGATTAGTGATCTAGAGGCATGTAATGCAGAAAGGAGCCAAGAAGAACAAGAATGAGAAATTAAACGCAAAAAAAAAAAAAAAAAAAAAAAAAAAAAAAAAAAAAAAAAAAAAAAAAAAAAAAAAAAAAAAAAAAAAAAAAAAAAAAAAAAAAAAAAAAAAAAAAAAAAAAAAAAAAAAAAAAAAAAAAAAAAA